>CAUYLG010043656.1:0-112793 GCA_963573385.1 Cacajao melanocephalus
AGCAATTGCATAGCATTTCACAGGTTTAAATAAAATATTGGTTGGCTGCTTGTTTGTTATTTTCATCTCTTATTCCTTCCTGTCTCCATTGTTAAGCACAATTATTGGTATAAAAGAGGTTTTTAATACCCATTTTTAGACTGCATATTAGCCTGGGCAATAGAACAAGAATCCCGTTCTCTCTCCCTCTTTCTCTTCCTCTTTCTTTCTCTCTTACATTCTTTTTTTTCTTTCTTTCACTCTCACTTTCGTTCCTCTCTTTTTCTTTCTTAAAAAAAAAAAATTCTCCAAATTGCCAGTGATAATCAGTTTCTTTGTGGTAGTCTTAAACCAAATGATTTGTTGTATAAATACCATATTTGTAAGTAGGGCACACATAGAAACCTGGGACACTTTTGCTAATTTGGTACTTTGTTCCAAATTGATAACTGTGATATTGAATATCTGTTATATCTTGATATATGCTAATAAGTGAAGTTCATATTTATGTGCAATTCAAGTTTGATTTCTTCATTTTTTTCTTTTCTTTAAAATTAATACCCAGCATTGTGAATATAGCTAATAGTTGATTATTGTACATATAAATTTTACTCAGGGAAAATTTCAAATGTTCTATTCACAAAATTGTTAAATATTTGAGGTGAGGAATGTGTAATGAATTTAATTTCACTATTCCACATTATGATAAGAAATGTAATACCACTTTGTACCCTGTAAACATATTACACCTATAATTTGTCAACATAAAAATAACATTTAAGTTTCAAATTTTTTTAAAAAATCTCTTTTTATGTACTATGTTTATTTACAATTAATGTAACAATAGATCATTAATACACATTGCCTTAGTCTATTTGAGCTTCTATAGCAAAATACCACAGACAGGGTACCTTATAAACAACAGATTTTTTTTTTCTTATAGTTCTTGAAGTTGGGAAGTTCATGATCAAATCTGGCAAACTCAGTGTCTGCCAAGCACCCATTTTCTGGTTCAAAGATTGTGTCTTTTCACTGGCTGTGTCTTCCCATGGCAAAGGGACAAAGGATCATTCAGAGGCCTCTTTTATAAGGGCATTTGTCCTATTTATGAGTGTTCCATCCTCATGACCTAATCACTGGCTAAAAGCCCCATCTCCTAATACTATCATATTGGGTATTAGGTTTCAATACAAAAATTTTGGAAACACATTCAACCACGATCACACATCAATTCAATTCTGCTTGTTAGTAAAGGATTTTTTTTTTTTTAAAGAATGAGTCTGTGTGTGTGTGTGTTTGTGTACATTTGTTACAGAAACTTTTAAATGTAGTAACTTGAGTTTATTTACAGAACCAAAACTAGCATCGTAAAGAAAAAAAAAGTTTTCTTTTCTTTGTTTATTCTATTATAAATCAAAGATATAACAGGAGGAGAGATATTTGCCCTCCACAGATGATGAACATTTTGGGGGTGACAAAAATCACTTGGTCTATTGCCAAATTTATGCTTACATTCAAATTGCCTGGCATTATAATTGTATATTATTGTGATTTTATGATATAAATCTTTCAAATGGTTTCATGTATTAAACAATGTTCAGCAGAAAATAGCCTAAAGATGTGACATTTCTGCCAGGTTCCATTGAAGTTCATAAACCTACTACTGCTACACACACACACACAATAGGCACATACACACATATTTTTTAAACTTCGAAATATTACACAATGATCTTCTGTAGTTGAACTTAATAGGCTCCTTAATTTTCAAGAAAATATCTTATATTACCTCAATTGATTTTTTGATATCTAAGAATTTTCCCCTATTGGTTTTTGCTGTGAGAAGTCAAATAGTGTCAGTATACTCAGGCTGTTTCCAGGGAACAGAACCTCAAAACACTCAAATCGTAATATAAGGTTATAATGGATAAGTAATGCTCACAAAAGATTGACTGCGAGATGTGTATCACATATTCCTGTCCTTGTCTAATATTCATTGCAAGGTCTAGGTGGTCCACCACAGGATTACACTATTGATTGGGTTATTATTTTTATCTTCTCCAAATCTGAATCATTCTAAACATCTTTTTTTTTCAGTATTAGTTATCTTCTTTCTGATAAAAGGCCACTAAAATAAAATTTAAAAATAATTTTATTTAAGCATTGTTATTCAAGACATTGCACTCTCTCATCTACACACACACACACACACACACACACACACACATACACACATATGGAAAGTTTTTCTAAAAACTCAGTACTAGAAAAAGAATTCTCTTTCTTATATCCTGTTAGGTATTAACTGTTTAATACTGTCAACATACTTTATTTTTTCCATTTCACTGAAGTAGTTAGTAAGCTCATATTCAGCCTATTTTTCATCACAAAAGATACATATCGTGACATGCACTTCTTTTGAATCTCTCTTGATTCCTATAATTTATAATTAATTAAATGTTCAATTAATTATTTCAGTTTACCTCTTTTTATCCAAAATAATTATATTAAGATGTTTATGATTTTGTAAGTCACATTGATTCTTGGTTGGCTCAAAGAAAAAAGAATTTAATAAATACAAAATGCAAATGAAATTGTTTGATCAAAACATGCTTACCCAGTGAGTTTCTATAGCACATATTTTAAGGCTGTAATCATCAGATATTTTATTTCCTTCAGTCCGTATACATCCACTGATAATTTTGACAAAATTATTAAGAATAATCAAATGTTTGAATATTAATCAAATGCTCTTTTTCAAGGAAAATGGCTCTGATATATTAGTCTTAAGATTTATTTCTTGGCTGTACACCAGAGATTTACACTGATTTACTAAAATCCTTGGTGAGCTTATTGAAGCTAGAAGCTGCCTTATTCTTCATTATACCTCCTGTGCCATACATGATGCTTTGCACAAATAAATGTTTTAAAGGATCTGTTGAGTATGATACAGGAATGGGAGCAGAGAAGTGCTGGGTAGAGAAGGGTGAGGTCCCTGGCGAGGGCTCCACCCTCGGGCCTGTGCCTAGGAACCTAAGTGAGAACGGGCACTCCTGTTTCCACGTCCAAATGTTGCATTAGCCAAGATAACTCTGGCCCGCCATGCCCATTCTCCTGTGGCCATAGAAACCTGAGACCTTAAGTGGTCATAGACACAGCGGCTGGACGTCAAGAGGAAAAGGGGAGCATGTCAGCAGGCGCCAGCGAAACCAGCAATGGCAGAATGACTCAGATCCCAGGGGAGTTCAGCCTGGGACAGTCAGAGAAGGGTCCGGCTCCTTGGCAGTGGGACTCCAGGAGAAGATCACCCTCCCACTCAATCCTCTGCTCCTGGCTCCCCATCCATCTCGCTGAGAGCCGTCTCCACCGCTCCTAAACCTTGCACTTAACCTTCCAGCCCACGTGTGATCTGATTCTTCCCGTACACTGGGCAAGAACTCAGGCTGTCCCACTGGCCCCCTGTCCTTGCAATAAGGCAGAGGATCTATTGGGCTAACACAAGCTATCTGGAGATGGCATAGCTTAAAGAACTCATTGTTAAACATGCCCACCTGAGCTTTGGGAGTTGTAAATATTCACCCCTAGACGCTGCCAAGTGTGGTCAGAACCCCAAAATGTTTCCCACGACCTTTGCACCTGCCCATCAAACCCTAGGGGTTTGAGCAGGGGGCCACCTGAGAAGTGAGCTACACTCCTGTCACCCCCTGCGATGGGGATAAGGGAACTCTCCTGTTTCAAACAGAGACTTAAAATGATATGCTATATGTCAAAATTATATGCTAAAATTAAGTTTTAGTGAATTTTAGGATGAGAGTGAAAGGTGATATTCTGTGATATTCAAACACATTATGAAAGTAAAAAAAACACTTTAATGGCATATTTATTTATGTTATAAAATTGTCATTTAGATGTTTACCCCACAAAGAGATTCATGACATAGCAAGTGTTTGACTATACAGCATTTTCAACAATAAGTCTACTTTTTTTGATATATTGTACTATAGTAGATTTTACTCAGTGGATGTTACAGTTAATGTTCTAAAATTATATTTCTTGATTTTGTGTCAGTGTAATCAAAATAGTTAAAATAAAAAAACATGAAAATTATGTTTCTTAAAATGGTCAAAGTAAAAAAGAAGTAGTGAAAATTATATTGCCAAAAGTCTTATAAAACCATGCTAATTCCTTTGTCTCAAATCCATTAAACTTACCCCATTCTTTAATTCTTATACTATGAAATTTGAGATTTAATGCAAATTTTTAATCATATGATATATTAGTGAACAAAATAATATCTCATTCTCTACTCAGAAAAATAATTGGAGTTATAAACATTATGAAACAATTATAAAATTTTTAGCACACATAAAATAACCTTAAAATCACGTTTTTGAAATAGCCATCATGTTAGCAAAATGACAGCCAGAATTTTCAAAGTGCATGAACATATAACATATAAATAAAAAAACCCCAATAAGATGCAATAATCTCTGATATGGTAAACAAGAAAATGTCATACTCATAACATTTCCAATTCTTAAGATGATAGACTTTTGAGGTATGTATATGTTGGGCAGCATTATTAGTTGCTCATGCCTTCAAAAATGAAAAAAAAATGAAAGAAATTGGTGTTTATAGTTTGCTTCTTAGGTGCCAAATTCTCAGTTCTCAATAGAGTTGAAAAGAGACAAAATACTTGAAGGATGAGGGGCAGGAGAGAACAACACATTGTGTTTATTCTGTAAGAGCTAAAATAAACTCAATCAGAAACCTAGAAGACACTTCACCAAGGACATCTGAGAAGGCTAAAAAGCAGCTTCCTAATGAATAGACTCATGGACCATGTTTTTCTAAATAGCAATATTTATTGAAAGTTCAAAATATCTTGAGTCATAGACTTGGTTTCATAAAACTAATTACTAATCAATATTTTTTGTTTTCTACCCTGTGATTTTTTTCATTAGATATTCTACAAATTCTAAGGTTATTATTAAGATTATCAGATACCTGGTGAGATAAAGTACAAGAAGACCTATTGCATAAAACAAAGATGGCCAATCTTTTGGCTTCCCTGGGCCACAGTGGAAGAAGCAGAATTGACTTGGGCCACACATAAAATATACAATGCTAACAATAGCTGACAAGCTAAAAAAAATTGCAAAAAATTTCATAATGTTTTAAGAAAATTTACAAGTTTGTGTTGGGCTGCATTCAAAGCCATCCTGGGCTGCATGTGACCCATGAGCTGTGGGTTAGAGTAGCTTGGTATAGACAGTAAGTGTAAAGAAAAGATATGTCATAAAAGAGGTAAGATGCTTGTTTTCTCTTCACAGATAAACACAAAGGAAAAATGAACTGCCACTGCAGTATAAAATTCTCTGTAAGGAGGCAAATTTCATCAACAAAAAAGTAAAAATAAAACAAAGTATACGCATGAAATTTAAATCTACCATGTCAAAAAAGAAAATAAAAGTAAGTCCAGTGTAGGGAAATATTTAAATATACCTTAATATCAAAATATTTAAATCATGCTTGTAAAGATTACTTGAAAGGTTTGGAAGACTAACTTTTAACTAGTTCATTAATATATTTTCAAATTATTTTTTAAGTGGCAGAACTGCTAATTATAAAGATATTGTTTTGTTTGTGTAGAGTGGCATATTGAATAATGTTGACCATGTGTTTAGCATAAGTTTTAACATTATATATGCATAATATTAAAGTCTCATAAATTTTAATGAGACTAGTTTGTTTGTCAGAAGCACTCTTAGGTTGAATCTAAAGGCCTATGATTAGAGTCTATCAATGAGCTATGTGGTCAAATTACTTGAACTATCCATTATAATGATATTATCTTCTTGCTATATTACAAATATAGCTTCAAATAGGACAATATATCAGGGCACAGTCTGTAAATGTTTTTATACAAACACCAAATATAGTTTTATGAAAGTATAGAATATATATATATGGAATTTAAAAGATTAGTTTGTTACAGACACTGTATAAATAGAACTTGACAGCTAACTAGATGAGAGAGGAGAGAAAGAAGATGAAAAGAATATTAGCAGATTTATTCTAAGATGTAAAATAATCATGTATAGTTAATATAGTTGCTTAGTTATTCCTGACTACTAAATGTAATATAATCCAAGTTCAAAATTATATATAATCCAATTTCAAAAATTTATTAATTTTTATTAATATATTTTCCAACATATTGATAAAAATGGCAGTCAAATTCTAATTAGATATAATAATCTTGTCATAATTGGAGATTCTTAGAAAGTAGTTTCTTAGAATGAAAATAATAATAATAATAATAATTCAGACTTCCCTATTCAGAATAAAGAGTGATTTTAGGGTCACAGTGAATCCTGTAGTGTGTTTGACTTGCTTACTCATTCTCAATTCAAACTGTCAACTTTTTATAAACGTTTTTGATTTACCTTTATTTTTTCCTCCAATTCTGTAAGTTTCATTGAAATAAAATATAGCTTTTTAAACAAAATGGAATTATGAAGAACTCTCTTGTTCCATAGGAATATTTGAATGGCCAAGTGTCAGGGTCCACCCCACAGATGGATGAACAAATGCACTTAAACACCAATATTCAGTGAAAGAGCAGGCTGGAGGTCCACGGCCACTCACAGACACTCGAGGAGAGTGCTGTAAAGTGCTAGGAGCAGTGACCCTAACTCATTGGACTTGCTGGCCTTAAGTCAGCACACATTAAGCAACAAAGGCTTTGAGTCAACACCATTAGAGGGTAAAATTTAAAGGCCAGGTTCCAAGATAAACTCCTTTACATTCCTTTGTTTCTACACTATGTTATTGGCACAAGGAAAGAGCATTAGGCTGCTTTCAGCCATAACTCTATCCTGAGGTTTAACAAAACTTTCTGGCCTTCCAAGAAGGTTTGTGACTATTCTCTATAACTTCCTTTATAAATTCTCTTACAACTCTTCCTACCATCCTGACTGAACCCCCATAACAAAGCAGATGTCTAAATTGGAAAAGTGGCAACGTACAGCAAATAGAAGATGAAATGCTGCATGATTAACCAAAGGAAAAAGTATCATAAGATTTGCTCAGTAGCTATGGGTACTTTTGCTTCCAAAACTGTGAAATATCATGATAGTAAAGGAAGAGGCTCTGCAAATTGGGGCTGGATTGAGGGTTGGAAGAGTGCTCAGAGGAGTAGGGCTTCAGTTGATTGTCCTTTAAGCGTGTACTACTGTTTTCAAAACAATATTGTAAAGTAAGCAAAGAGATGATTATCAAATCTGAAATTAGTATAGAATTACAGAATCATGGCTATAAAAATGTACAAATATATGAAAAAATTGCAAAGTTAGAACTTCATCTCTAGTTACAAAAAACAATCTGTTAAATTAGAATTTCATATGCAATAAGCTTACCATAAATATAAAATACATCTTGAAGATTATATATAGGCATATATGTAGTCATACACATATACAAAATCGAGAAAATTACACTTTTAAAGTACTGAATCTATAAACATAAATAATTAGATAACTATTTTATTTGAAAGAAATTTTCAGCAGTTAAATAAGTAATTGTTAATATCTGGTATATCAATTCATCATTTTAAGACTTCAATTTGTACTGATAAAAGATTGCAGTTTATATTAACAATCAATTTTTCCCTGAATATAGTATGTTAGAATAGGCAAAATATAATTATTACATAAATAGTAATAGAGATTAAAAACAAAATTATCAGAGAAGCAAAAGAAAGTATATTTATGGGAACTGTGGAAGAAAATATTTGAGGACAGTCCTGTATTTGACAGACAAAAACAGATCTGTCACTGGATAATCAAAATCAACTTATTATTTAATTGAATATATCAATTTTACTTTATAGCAGTTATATAGGTTATGTTCCAATTTTGAGTGAATAAACAAATCAGATAATTTCTTGGTGGTTTGTTTCACTTTTCTTGAACAGGCAAAATATATTCAAATGTGAAACCACTATGTAAAACAGCAAAGAAAATTATATCCCTGGTTAAATATTTTCATATGTATTAAGTAGCAAATTATTATTCTTATAAGCATTAACTCTGGGACAAAATACATATTTTATGACATCAGAAATAAAAGGATAATAATGTTCAATACTAAGAATTTTCTAGTATTTTCATCATGGAGAATGCTCCACCGTGAAAAAAGAATATGTGTATTTGGTAGTACAGTCATTTAAATTTATATTAACCAGATATTAGGAATAAATGTTATATTTTCTCAATACAATGGAAATTAAGCAATGGGAATACAATATTTTAGTGACAATAACAGCAGTTATCACACCAGAATTGACAGCTATTTGTATTGCCTTCATGGAATCTTAGTTGTAACAGCAGTAACACTTCATTTTAAATTGCCTCTGGGGATCAGGTGAAATAAGCATGATTGTTTTCTTTTATTTTGGATACAGAGTCTTGCTCTATCACCCAGGCTGGAGTGTGGATCACATGACTACCTTCTAGGTGCAGGATTTCATGAACTAACACGCAGGAAAGTTTTTCTGCCTATTGTGCCTTGTCAAAATTATTTATCTAAGACAGCATTTCCTAACATAGTGTTCTTCACAACACTTCACAGAAAGAAAAAAAAAAGCATTTATGTTCATAGTAATTCGAGAGGTATTGCAACAGGTTTTTTTGGAAATGTATAAGCATGCAGGCACACATGCACACACACATACACCTAATAAATATAATTATTTATAGCTACAGCTATAAATATATATGTTTATCCATAAATGTAACTATGCTGTCCTTATACATAGTTTATATAAACTATATATATAACATATATAAACTACATATAACGACAGCATAGTTACAGTTATGGGTAAATGACCTGAAGTAAACAAACCTCCTTCATTTTGTTTCATTAAAAATTCTGAAATTTCGTGGGCAGACTGACATGTTCTCTTTCTGCTACCCCAAAGTGCACAGAGAACTTTGGTAAATGCTGAAGTAAACATTAGCGACAGCTGGTGAATTCTTCAACACTGAGGAAGGCAACCTTTTACTTTAGGCCAAAGTCAACCAAAGCCAGCTTATATGGAGGAAAATCATGTGTACCAGGAACAGATTAGGAAGTTCAGACACATCAGCAGCTGCGAAATTCATATCCTGTTCCTGGAGTCCTAATACTCTGTACATAGTGATTGCTCAATAAATTTAATTAAAGTAAAAATTAATTAATCATTTAAAAGATTATGTGCAGTGCAGAACTTGGGCTAAAGGGTATAGCATTCACCAAAGAAGGTATTAAGTGTGAGCATGTGTCCTACAAAAGATGTTGGATTACAATCACAGGCTTATATAATTTTATGATAGGTAAATTTCTTTCAATCTAAACTAATATGTATATCTAATATGCGACATTTCTAGTTCTACAAATTATGAAAATTATTTACATAAAGGTCCCATTGTCTTAAAGCATAATTTATTGATAAAGTAATTCCATCCGTCTACATGAAAACTTTCTGGAAAACATCAGTGTCACTGCATCCCCACAGGAAGAACACCCTGTAGGTTCAGGCTTGCACAAAAGTCAGAATCAAAATCTGATTGTAACCTGAATAGCTGCAGACTGGGACAAGAGTGTGTCTGATAGGTGGATAACTTTCTTGCTGATCTGCCTTAGGAGTTGAGGTGGCTCCAATCCTTCCCCCTGATAAGACCTCAGTGCAACTCACTGAAGGCTCCTTCAGCCACCTCTCTCAAGGCTGGAAATTTGTTTACCTGCCTGCTTTAGCCACAATAATTACTGCCCAGAAATACCTCCCCTACTGGCCTGAAGCCTGACCCATGAAACCAATAAATAAAATACTGGAGAAAAATGAATGAATGAATAAATAAATAAGTGCATGCTACAAGGGAATGAGAAAATGTTTAAGAGACACCACAGGAGCTAGTGAAGTTGTTCACATACTGAGCATGTTGTTACTTAAACCACCATATGAGAGAAACATCATACAATGACTCTCTATAATCAAAGAAATCTTAGAGTCTTCACCCCTGAAAATACTAATAATAGTATTTAGCTATAATTAACTACAAGCATTAAAGTCTCAACCTTAAGGGGAAAAAAATAAATTTAAAAATAAACAAACAAAAAACCACAATCAAATCAAATATAACTACAAGAATAATTAGAAGAAATAGTCTACCCAAGTGAGAAGGAACCAGAAAAATGGCTCTGGTAATATAACAAAAATAGAGTGCTGTAATACCTGCAAAAGTTCATGCTAACTCTCCAGCAATGGACTCATGCCAACATGAAATCTTTGAAATACCAGATAAGGAATTCAGAAGGTGGATTATTAATTAAGCTGCTCAAAGAGATATCAGAGAAAGGTGAAAACCATTTTAAGGAAAATTTAAAAAGTTGTTCAGAAGATGAATAAACTTTCTAGAGAGGGAGATATCATAAATACAAATCAATCAAAACTTCTGGAAATTGAGGGAATTACAAAATGCAGTGACAAATTTTAGTAACAGCTTGGAACACCTAATGTAGATGGCAGATTGATGAGGTGAAGCAAACCACCATGGCACATGTATATGTATGTAACAAACCTGCATATTAGGTATTTCCCCTAATGCTGTTCCTCCACAACCCCACCCACCTCTTGACAGGCTCTGGTGTGTGATTTTCCCCTCTCTGTGTCCATGTGTTCTGATTGTTAAACTCCCACTTATGAGTCAGAGCATGTGGTGTTTGGTTTGCTGTTCTTGTGTTAGTTTGCTGAGAATGACGGTTTCCAGTTTCAACCATATTTCTGCAAAGGACATGAACTCATCATTTTTGTGGCTGTATAGTATTCCATGGTATATATATGCCACATTTTCTTTATCCAGTCTATCATTGATGGGAATTTGGGTTGGTTCCAAGTCTTTGCTATTGTAAACAGTGCTACAATGAACATACATGTGCATGTGTCTTTAAAATAGAATGATTAATAATCCTTTGGGTATATACCTAGTAACGGGATTGCTGGGTCAAATGATATTTCTATTTCTAGATCCTTGAGGAATCGCCACCCTGTCTTTCACAATGGTTGAACTAATTTACACTCTGTCCAACAGTGTAAAAGGGTTCCTATTTCTCCACATCCTCTCCAGCATCTGTTGTTCTAACTGGCCTGAGATGGTATCTCAATGTGGTTTTGATTTGCATTTCTCTAATGACCACTGATGATGAGCTTTTTTTCATATATTATTGGTCTATTCAGGGATTTGACTTCCTCCTGTTTCAGTCTTGGGAGGGTGTACGTGTCCAGGAATTTATCCACTTCTTCTAGATTTTCCAGTTTATATGTGTAGAGGCTGATAGTGTGCAGCAAACCACCACGGCACATGTATACCTGTGTAACAAACCTGCACGTTCTGCTCATGTACCCTAGAACTTAAAGTATAATAAAATAAAAATAAAAAAAGAAAGATGCAAAAATCCTCAACAAAATATTAGTCAACTGAATCCAGTAGCACATCAAAACTACAATTCATCCTGATCAAATGGGCTTCATCCGGGGAGGCAGGGATGGTTTAACATCAATAAATGCAACTCAATAAATACTATACATCACATAAACAGAGTTGAAAACAAAATCTATATGACTATCTCAATAGATGCAGAAAATGCGTTTAACAAAATCCTTCCTCCTAATTGATAAAAACTCCTAACAAACTAGGCATAGAAGTGACCTACCTCAAAACATTTTCTCCAAAAACCAGGAACAAGACAAGGATGCCTACTTTCACCACTTCTATTCAACATAGTCCTGGAAGTACTATCCTGAGCAATTAGGCAAAAGAAAGAATGAAGGGCATCAAAACTGGAAAAGAGGAAGTCTACTTTCACCACTTCTATTCAACATAGTCTTGGGAGTACTAGTCAGAGCAATTTGACAAGAAAATAATAAAGGGCATCCAAGTTGGCAAACAGGAAGCCAAACTATCACTGTTTGCAAATGATATGATTGCATACTTAGTATGCAATCTTCTAGTATAATTTGAAGTCTGGAAATATGATGTGTGATAACACATTGCCAGACTTCAAATTATACTACAAGATTATAGTTACTAAAACAGCATGATATCAGCATAAAAGTTGACACATACACCATGGAACAGAATAGACAACCCAGAAGTTAAGCTATATACATAGAGCATCCTAAAGATTCCTCCAAAAGACTTTAAGATTTGATGAATGAATTCAGTAAAGTATCAGGTTACAAAATTAATGTACACAAGCCAATAGCACTGTTATACATCAGCAGTGGCAAAGCAGAGAATCAAATCAAGAACTCAATCCCTTTATAACAGCTGCAAAAAATAAAATACCTAGGAATATATCTAACCAAGGAATGAAAGATGCTCTACAAGGATAACTAGAAAACACTGCTGAAATCGTAGATGACACAAACAAATGGAAACACACCCCATACTCATGGACTGGAAGAATCAATATTATGAAAATGACCATACTTTCCAAAGCAATCTACAGATTTAATGCAATTCCCATCAAAATACCAATATTATTGTTCACTGAATTAAACAAATACAATCCTAAAATTCATATGAAACCAAAAAAGAGCCCAAATGGCCAAAGAAATCCTAAGCAAAAGTTCAAATCTGAAGACATCACTTTGCCAGACTTTATATTATACTACAAGATTATAGTTATTAAAACAGCATGATATCAGCATAAAAGTTGACACATAGACCACAGAACAGAATAGAAAATCCAGAAATAAAGCTAAATATATACAGCCAATTGATTTTTGACATGGCATACAAAAACATTGGGAAATTGACATCCTATTTAATAAATAGTACTGAGAAAACTGGCAAGCCACAGGTAGAAGAATGAAACTAGATTCCTATCTTTCACTTTATACAAAAATTAACTCAAAGTGGATCAAAGGCTTAAATATAAGATGCAAAACTTGTAAAAATCTAGAAGACAACATTAGAAAAACTCTTTAGACATCAGTCTTGGCAGAGAATTCACGACTAAGACCCCAAAGCACATGCAACAAAAACTAAATAGATGAGACCTAATTAAACTAAAAAGCTTCTGCATAGCAAAAGAAGTAATCAGCAGAGTCAACAGACAACCCACAGAATGGGAGAAAATATTTGCAAACTATGCATCTGACCAAAGACTAGAGTCCAGAATCTACAAGAAACTCAAATAACCGAGAAAAACCAAATAATCCCTTTAAAAAGTGGACAAAAGATATGAGTAGTCATTTCTCAAAAGAAGATGTACAACGAACATGAAAAATGGCCAACAAACATGAAAAATATGCTTAACGTCATGAATCAGCAGGGAAATGTAAATTGAAACTACGGTGACATACCACCTTGCTAATGTAAGAATGGTTGTTACTAAAAAATCAAAAAACAGTAGACGTTGGCATGGATGTGAGGAAAAGGGAACACTTATATGTTGCTCAAGAGAATATAAATTATTACAACTTATATGGAAAACAGTGTGGAGACTCCTTAAAGAGCTAAAAGTAGATCTACCAATTGTTCCAGCAATCCTACTGTTTGGTATCTATCCAAAAGTAAATAAGTGATTATATGAAAAAGACACTTGCGCACTTATGTTTATAGCAGCACAACCTATAATTGAAAAGATGTGGAACCAACCTAAGTGCCCATCAACTAATGAGTGGTTGAAGAAAATGTGGTATACATACACTATGGAATACTATTCAGCCATTAAAAGGAATAAAATAGTTTCTTTCACAGCAACTTGGATGGAGCTAGAGGCCATTATCTTAAGTAAAGTAACACAGGAGCACAAAACCAAAAACTATATGTTCTTACTTATAAGTGGGAGCTACGCTATGAGTACATGAAGGCATACAACGATGTAATAGACTTTAGAGACTCAGAAATGGGAGGGTGGGAGAGAAGTTAGGAATTTAAATTACACATTCTGTACATTGTATTATACTTGGGTGATAGATGCACTAAAATCTCAGGATTCACTGTTATATAATTCATCCATATTACCAAAAAAAACCTGTATCTCAAAATAAATATAATAAATTTTAAAATTTTTAAAAATGATACATATATCTAATGTTACATTTCTACTTCTACAAATTATGAAAAATACTTACAGAAAGATCCCATTTTCTCAAAGTATAATTTATTTAAAAAGTCATTCTATCAGTCTACATGAAACTGAAGCTATGCAGTTTGCCTACCATTAAGAGCTAAAGGGATAAATGCTCATTAGTATAGCTTCAAGTTAATTACTAGAATGGCATTCCTGATAACATTATTCAACTTTGTCAATGTTCTGTTGTTGCTTACATCATCTGAAAAATCAAAGGCTCAGGGCAGTTGTTCACACCTGTAATCCCAGCATTTTGGGAGGCTAAGGTGTGTGGAAACTTGAGCAAAGGTGTTCAAGTCCAGCCTAGGCAACAAGGCAAAACCCCATATTTATTTAAAAATATATATATTAGCCAGGTGTAGTAGCGAATGCTTGTGGTCTCAGCTACTAGGGAAGTTGAGGAGGGAGAATCACCTAAGCCTGGAAAGTCAAGGCTAGATTGAGCTGTGATCATGCTACTACACTCCAGCTAGTGTAACAGATTGAGACCCTATCTCAAAAAATAAAAATAATAATTAAAAAAACAACCCATTTTACACCTTACCATGTGAATATTTTTCTTATTACTGCAGAATGTAAGGTTTGACCGTATAACAATCTGTAAATGTAAGCCTAAACATTTGTCTGTGTGTGCGTCTTAGGGGAAAATAATTATCTTCCCTGAATATTAATGTTTTCCCTTCAAAATCGAGGTATTTTAAATTTAAGCTTCTATTTCATAAAGATATGTTATATATGTCATTCTTATTTACAAAAGGTTTCTCTTACAGTTCAGGCTGTACTCTTCTCCTGGCTAAACTGAATAGACATTGATGAATAAAGAATCCAAAGATACTGGCTTCAGGGCGACTGAGATAAATCTCATTAAACAATATTGTTAAGGAAGCTGCTAGTTTTACACAGGGAAGTTATTATATATGACATATAGTGGGCAAAAGATTAAATACATATTGTAAATTCAAAAAATAAAATCATTTCAGATTAAAATAGATTCCTGAAGAAAATACGTGGTGATATAAAAAAATTTTTACAAGCAATTTGTACTTTAGCTTAATTCATTTCACCATATTCACCTTATAAGATGGAATAAATGGTATTTTTAGCTAAAGTAAAATATTAACTCTATCACTTCATCCTTGCTGCATGTTAACTTTTATCGCTTCCATTGTATATTGGATTGATACATATTGAAGGATGTAAAATTAACATGGTTTTTATCACAATATGATTACAATAGGATATAATCATTTTCCTAATAATCAGAAGCAATTTTAAACAGCCTGAAAACATTGAGACTCTGTAAGAATCTGTATTTTCATTAAGTTGTTAAGTTGTGAAATGAGGAATTATTTAGGTGAATTATTTTCAGGAGATCACTACAACTATAAAGACTGCCAATTTGTATTGACCAAGACTAAGGAAAAGCCAATAATTTTTCAGGTTGACTTTAATTTTAATTTTATTCACAGTTTGAATATATAACTATATCTCTATGAAAATAAAATATATTCTAAACCCATAAAATTCAATATGCTGTTACGTTGACATATATTAATATGTAACATAATGAATAATATATATGCAAATATAACAAATTATTATTAACACATATTATTTAGAAACACATATTAAGAATACCTTATTTTTTGAATCGATGTTTTAAATAAAATGAAGGCATTTAAAGATTTAAAAACATTTTGTTGGAATGGGCATTTTGCATTTATATAGCTTAAGTTGGATTTACACCACAGCATCACTCCTATTTTTAACACCTGGAACTAGTTTCTTTATAAAATATAACTACCTATCATTAAATGATAAACAAGCAAAAATAAATGATTTATTAAGCATGATGAAATTGTGTTCTGTACCCAGATTCATCATAAAATTATAGGTATGTCAAAACACATTTGATGTTGTGAGCTGAAAGATTTAAATGCTATCAACTATTTTCTTGATACTAAGAAAGAATAACTATCTAGGTGTGGTGATATTTTCAGTTAATCTTTCTTCAGAGGTAATTAAAGGCTTATTAAATTATGACAATGATTTAATCATATGTTATGTCACAAAGAACTAATCTAAGTCTGTCCTCAAGGAAGTTTGTTAAAATCAGTTTGAATGTGAACTTGTATTCAAAACTGAGGTTTGCCATTGGGGCCATATCTATCACCATTTTTTTCTTTAGCTCATCAAACTCTTTTCTATTTATGCTGGCAGCCAATTGATGTGCATCTTATATGCTAATGCAATGTGCAAATTAATTCACTTAGGCCAACCAATAAGCCACGTTTTTCATGTGATGCAAGTTTATTTCCAGTCTATATGTGATTGCATGTTCTCTTTGAATTGCCTAGTGATAATACATAGTTCTTTTTGGGCTCAAAACATCCTATAAAAGTCTTTATAGAGAGAGGAAACATTAATGGAGGTTAAATAGGTTTAGATTTGTTTAAAATGGATTTTTTATTAATACATGTATATAGATCACACTTTTAAATGCTGATTTTATGTTGGACAGCCAGAAAATAGCAGACAGGTCGATTGGATACTATTCTCTAAAAACTGACTGAGGACAGGAATGAAGTGTAACAGGACCTGAAGGTCCATAGCAGGCAGAAGGTATTCAAGTAATTTGTGCTGAATAAAGGAACTAGGGAAATGGAAATTTAATACAATTTTAAAGATGTCTATGTGATGGCAAATATCCTGTTTGGATATTTAAAGATGGTTTTTTGCTTAATCTTGGTCAATACAAATTGGCAGTCTTTACAATTGTGGTGATCTCCTGAAAATAATTCACCTAAATATTTCCACATTTCACAACTTATTCATTACTAAGAATAATGTTGCAAAGCTCAGTCAATTTATCAGAATTTTTATTACTTAATATAAAAATATGTTTTTGGAAATAGCTGTGTATTTTATGGAATTTTCCAGTTTGGATTTAAATGTTCAACATCTTGTGGTTGTACCTTTAAAACAATATAATTAGGTATTTCAGTTTTACGTGACTTGAGGCTCTGGTATTTTTTTAGGTAAGACATAAAACTCAATACTCATTGCTGGTTGGGGTATTTAGTGATGATTGGACATTTTAGTTACATCTTCCAGTCTAGAGAGCCTTACAGGAAGTTAGAATAATTCCTTAAAGACAAAATATTATATGAAGAATGCTCAATTTGAATCTTAATTC
Organism: Cacajao melanocephalus; assembly: GCA_963573385.1. NCBI lineage: Eukaryota > Metazoa > Chordata > Mammalia > Primates > Pitheciidae > Cacajao > Cacajao melanocephalus. The sequence goes on from CAUYLG010043656.1 coordinate 17,363, forward strand.
TAGTCAGGGATCCATCAAAATTACTTGAGTGAGGCTGGGTGAGGTGGCGCATGCTTTTAATCCCGGCACTTTGCCACTTTGGGAGGCCGAGGTGGGTGGATCACCTGAGGTCAGGAGTTCAAGACCAGCCTGGACAACGTGGTTGAAACCCCATCTCTATTAAAAGTACAAAATATTAGCCTGGCCTGGTGGGGCATGTCTGTAATCCCAGCTACTCAGGAGGAGGAGGCAGGAGAATTGCTGGAACTTGGAGGGCAAATGTTGCAGTGAGACGAGATCACACCACTGCACTCCAGGTTGAGCGACAGAGCAAGATTCTGCATCAAAAAAAAAAGCATGTGTGTGTATATATATATATATATATATATATATATGTGTGTATATACGTATATACACGTATATATATGTATATATACGTGTATATACGTATATACACACATATATATACGTATACACGTATATATATGGGTATATACACGTGTATATACGTATATGTATACATATATACATATATGTATATATACGTGTGTGTATATATATATATGAATGAAAGGTGAGTGAGAGTACTTGAAGGAAGTTGTGAATGAATTGTCAGATAATGTAATGGAGATCAGTGTTTCTAAAAGTTTATCACATTGTGAGTCCTGAGAGATGCTCTATAAGAAAATGTTTGTTCTCAATGAGTTTAGAAAATATTGTGTGCTATTCCACACAAAGATTTAAAATACACCTTAGCATATTAAATACTCATTGAAGTCATTCAATAAATTGTTGAAATGCACTGCAGAAGTGCTGATGTAGACAAATACACAATGGATAAAATATTTTTGTCAATATAAAGTTATATTTAATAAGAGATCACTAGTATTCTAATCTTTTTTGCGTTGATGCCTCATAAAGAGCTACTAATTTATAACATTTTGGATAGCAAAGTATCACCTCAAGGCTATATTATAAATAAACCCTCCAAAGGGGAGTAACACTTGACTTATCTGAATTACACCTGAATAGCTTGGAGACTTCCCAGAGATAAGCAACTCTAACAGCTTGCAGACCTCCTGCATAAAATAAAATAAAACATCCGGAGTGCTATAAAAAAGCGAAATGCTGTAAGTCTGTGAACGTCTTCCTATTTTCTGTTTTATTTATACTGTTTATAAAAGTAAATTACTTGTTTGAAGTACTACTCTTGAAACCGCCTGGATCTCTATAGGGAAGTACTCCTGTGAATCCTCTTTTATTGGAAGTGGTTGATCTTTAGCTCCGGGGATGAGATCTGCAAGGTTGAAAAGCTTTGTTTTTAAGAAGAGAGTCAATCTGATTTGAGAATAGAGGGGGATCTTTTTAGGAGAACTGAACCTGGTGGAAATTATCTCTTTTAAACTGACTGAATAGTGTACACAGGGCAGCTTCATTTCTGTAAATAGTTGGGTAAGGCTGTTCTTTATGTTTCAGCAACAAAGAAGAATTCCAAAGGTAACATCTAAAAGGAATTTGAAACTATTTTGCCATCAGAGATAAAGTTTACTTAGTTTCTTTTTTTCATTTTCTTTCTTCTTATTTGCACTGTTGGTTAAGAAACAAAAATGCTATTTATTTGGATAAGTTATTTTAACTCAGGGGAATAATGCATTTTAAATATACAAATATCCCTGAATCTATTTCTTTTATGTGACAAGAATACATACTATATTTTCTAATCATTTTAGTTGGATCATCTGAAACAAAATTGCACATGTTCTCCTAGCTAACAAAACTGAATTTTATGCCTTTAATAACACTAAAACAGATTTTTAGCCTTGTTAGAAAACACTTTTGAGAATCAGATAAAAGCTATGAATATTCTTCCTAATATAATGAAATACATTTACAATCTATTCTAAGGAATTTCCAAGACCACAGACTAAGAAATGAGTAGGGATTTAGGGAAGGAACTAGCTATTAGTGTTACTCACTCTATTCTCTTTTGTTGTTATTTGTCTCTAATAGATAAGAGATAGGTGATTGATTGAAACATAAAATAGAAAGATAGATAGATAGATAGATAGATAGATAGATAGATAGATAACCAATGCACATTTACATACCATATGCACTCACAAATTCTCTAATTAACATTGACAATTATAATTATGAAGACATAACAGAATATGTCCCAGGACACTTGAGTTGTTCCAGGTTTAAATAACAAAATTCAACATCCCAAGTTAATCTTCAGCATGACTGAAGTTTTTGAAATTGATAGTTTGAATGACAAAATTTTCTTCCACATTCCTTATGCATACCCTGTTTCGTCACATACAGATTCAAGGCCGAATGTACCAGACTGGGGAAAAAAATAAGATATCCTAAATGATTTAATTAAAATGCAAAAATTATCATATGTCATTTCTAGAAAAACATGTACTAATTACATTTTTGCTTATTTATATGGTTTATAAAAGTAAATTACTTGCTCAAAGTAATTTGAAGCTGCCCAGTTCTTCATGAGAAAGTACTCCTGTGAATCCTCTTTTATTGGAAGCGGTTGATCTTTAGCTGGAGGGATATCATTTAGAGATGGCCTTATAGAAAGAGACAAGGGCATGTCACACTTTTCTCAAACGGGAAGCAGGAAGGAAGGCATAGTATTTTAGATTTTTATAAGCCAAATATTCTGCCTATAGCTAAGCATCACCCTCAGATGTCATCCATAAATATGACACATACATGTGTTAGGTTACCTTATATTATTTCTGCTTTTGTGCTTATACTCTTTCTTTTTCCTTATCTCTCTCCTCTGTTTCCAATCCTAATTTCTTTGTAATTGAGTTTCAATCTCTATCAATCTCAGTTCAGTTTGAGACACTCTGTGAATCCTTTTTTTTTAAGCAATTCAAAGATGAAGTCATAGTGATTACTTTCTATTCTGTATTTCTAGATAACTTTTAAACCTTATTTTCTATGCTAAACATGTATGTTAACATATTATTAGAAAAATTTTCCAGAGTGTAAACCTTGTCTATTCAATGACACTATAATGCTTAATGAATACCATGAGCAAAGTTTGCTTTCTAGCAATGTCTCTGGAAATGAAATAATGGATTCAAGTCTGATTCTGGAACTAATTCTTTGCTATCACCTATGAAAAACATGAAATCAAATTTTTTATTTCATTATCTGTAGTGAGGATCCACTTGGGAAAAAAATTAATGAAGTGTTTTTTTCTCTAAGCAGTATATTTCTATTCAAATTTTTATATTTAATATAAATTCAAATACCGAGCAGATAATTTCTCAATACAATGTTTTGGCAGGAATTTAATCAATGTTGTATGAGTATACCAAATTCTTTAAGGATTATTTTATTTTTTTCCCTTCAATATTGTTGAAATATATATCAATATATTTTAAGGTTATTTTAAGAATATAGACATCTCTGAGATACATGAAATGTGAATTCAATATATTATACAGTAAGAAAGGGGATAATAAGACATGACATGTATCTTTATAAAAAATGATCATTCTTTGGAGAAAAATCTAACACAAGACTTTATTTGAAGAGAAAATAATAGATAATGAGATAAACCTTCTATGATAAATTACTCATCTTGCCCCCTGTATACGATTGATACAAAGAAAAGTTAGTATTGCTTACTAATTTAATATCTCAAGTATTTATACAATATATGAAATTTACCATACACTCAAAATTAGGTAAAAATGTATTTTCTTACAGAAAGGATAAATACATATTTCTTACAAAGGTGAGTAGCAGTGAAAGAGGTCCATTCTTTTAGAGATGTCAGAATGATGTCTAGCTAATAGTCTCCTACTGGATTTACATTTTAAGAAATTATCTCATTTCAGTCTATCTCCAAAGTGCCGAAGAGCTACAGTTATTTTCTAAAACAAATCTGATATGCATTTATTTTTTCCAGATTCCTGTTATTATCCGCAAATGTGTTGCATGTGTTTCTACCCCAGTTGTCACCCTCTTCCTGTCACAAGGATGGAGTCTTTGTTACTGACCTGTGTCCTAGACATCATTTCCTCTCACATTCTTCAAAGCTTCTCGAATTGACTAATCAGTCTGCATTCCTTGATTCATTCTTTTCCATTTATAAGCACACTTATTTCCCACTTGTTTCACCTATTTGAAAAAAGAGGCTACTTTTGATTCTTCCTTAACATGTAGCAGCTGTCTTTTTCTTCTCTTCCAAACCACATGGTAAAACAGCAGTAATTATACAATCTGGGATTTTTTTTTTTCTTTAACCTCCTGTTTATTTATTATGGCTCTGCAATGTGGCTTCATCTCATCATGATAGTTTGCTCTAAAATATTGCCAATCGCATCTTAATTGCTACATTTAATATGTACTTCATATTCTACATGTTAGATAATCTCTCTTAAAAACTTGACCAAATTGACCAGTCTCTCAATCTTAAAATTCTTTTGACTTGACCATCACTGCTCTTCGAATTCTCTGTTACTTTTCAGTCACTTTGGATTCTCTATTTATTATTACTGTTTCAAAATAGTCTCATGTCAGTGATAACTATTGTATTATCTCTAACTGGCTTCTTCTTTGTATAGCCACTGCATTCCTTTAAACATAGCATTTATCCCTGTAATTCTATTATTTTCCTAGTTAGTTATTTCTGCCCTAGATTTACAAATATATACATAATTATTTTAGTCACTAATAGAAACCTTTTCTGGAACTTTTTGGAATTAGTTTGTTTTATAATTGATTATAATGATAAATATATCATTAGATTGATGTTATATTTTTATTTTTCATAATCCCAAGACTGTAACAAATATTATTCTTCAGAGTTCATTAAAATATCTTCATGAAGACTGTCTTCATTTAGTAGGGTCAAAGAATCAGATTGTTTTTACTTTGATATTTAATATGGATTGTTATTGTTTTCAAAAGCCTCACATGACAAGGTAACACAATGGCTAAGTACAGTGTCCATTACATCCAGCTAAACCACAAGAGCCTATCTGCTGATGATGATTACAGAGAAGTTAATGATAATCATGGTAAATCACTGATTAACACATATTCTTGCCATTCTAAATTAGCATTAATTATCTATTCCAAATTAATAAATTTAAAATTAAGTAAAATCTAAGCCATCCAGAATTTAATAAATACCCTTTTGTAGTATTTACATATTTTTAATTATTTTCAGAGGATGTTATATCAATCTTGATGATGTATATGAAAGAAGATAACTATTTCAAATTAAAATTCTCAATTAAATTAATTGAAAACCTTAACTTACTTTCATCAGTGGAGGCAAGAATGAACTTTTTTTAGAGTGTAATACCATTGCCTTTTTCTGAATCTATGCCAGTGCATGCCCCCATTACAGATCGTTATTTTACTCCCTGAAATGTGTAATGACAAGGCAATTCATCTTTAATGATACACCAGGAAGTATAAACCAGAAAGTATTATGAAGAAAAGTAGTTTCAAAGAGGTACAACTGCTTTCTAAATGGCTAACAGTAGGGAGCTTCTAACTCTAAGGTAAATCAGAAAATATGCAAATTGTCTCTTTAAATTTGCTTCTTGTAAAATGAATAGTGTCAGAACAACATTGTACTTGGAAAAAAATTATATGGGAATAAACTGTTGAGTCTCAGAGCACCTCATTTCTAAACATTTCGGAGTATATCAGCATGTGTTGGCTTAAATATTGCCAATTAATATTTAGTTGCTTATGATACATACAGTACATTAATAAAAAGTAGGCAAAATATGACATCAAACTCAATGGAATTACAAGTTTTTCTGTCTGTAAATAAAAGTAAAAATGTTTAGAGACAGAAATGACATTTGGAGTCAAACAAATATGGGTTTTAACCCCGACTCTGCCATTCATTAGATATGTCATGATGGGTTGACTATTTCAGCTCTTGAAGACTAAGTTTCCTTAAGTAGAAAAGGTGTATACCCTTTTAGAGTGTGTGAGTATTAATGATTGTATATGCAAAATATGTGCATGTAGGTCCCCAATAACTTGGAGTTCATATGCATATTATTATTTAGTTAATAGAAATTTCATTATTTGTGAATGTAAGTACTTTCTTTAAAAAATAAGAACAGTATGAGAATAGCATAAAATTGACAAAAAGTCAGGATTATTATTTGAATGCACACATATGCATGAGTTGGTTGAAATAAACTCTTGCTTTCTGATATTTAGTGCCAGGAAAAACTGCAATCATAGTGTCAGTGTTAATTTTCGAAAAGGATTACAGATTTCAAGGAGACTTGTTGCTTCAATTAAGAAAAAATGAAATGCCTGTTAAATTTATGCAATTTAGAATGAAATAAGGAAGTTTTATCAGGAAGGTCACTTCACAAAGGGAATTTAGATTGTTTACAATATTCATACAAAATGGATTAAAGTATAAATACAGACCTTGTTACAGGTTAGAGTAATCTAGTTTATTTCATGGAGTAGCATAGTGGAGAATCTAATACAATGGTAAATTCCGGTTAACAAAGCATGCTTGTCAAATGCCTATGGAGCTCTCATGTGTCTCACCTCGTCCCCTACTATAATTACAAATATAGGAATTAAATTATTCTGGTTGCCTGTGAAATTTAATGAGCATCCCCTTACTGCAAATATCCATCCATATTCTTTCTCATTCGGGTCAGGAGCTAAAATATAACACACAAGATTCCCATGCTCTGGTCAAGAGGCCAACATGTGCATACATGAAAATAGTGACTTTGCATGCTAAGGTTAAGTAGAAGCCTAACTTCATGTGTGTGGGTGCAAGTAGTATGATAGGAGACTTTGATATTACACAGATGTAAGAAAATAGGACTGGTATGGTAACCCATGCCTGTAATCCCAGTGCTTTGGGAGGCCAAGGTGGGAGGACTGCTTGAGTCCAGGAGCTCAAGACCAGCCTGGACAACATAGTGAGACTCTGTCTTTACAAAAATAGATAAATGAATAGCTGAGCATGGTGGCATATGCCTGTAGCAGCAGGTACTTGGGAGGCTGAAGCAATAGGATCTCTCGAGCCCAGGAGTTGGAGGCTGCAGTGAGCTCTGACTGCATCACTGAACTCGACCTTGGCCTACAGAGTGAGGCCTTGTCTCTAAAATACATAAATAATGAATTAAAATAAAATAAAATAACAGAGGGACTTCTCAGACTCATCCTCAGATTAGAATGTGCCTTAGAGTGTGGGATGACACTGGGTGTTACTGAAGGATCAGAAGAGAAAGAGAGGCTTAGAATGTGTCATTTAAACATGCTGAGTGGTATGTAATTAAGCAAGAAGTGCTATTTTATTCAAGAGAAATAAATCTACTTGAAAATAAATCTATAATCAGATAATTCAAGGGCAGGCAGACAATGGAAACTCTAAAATGATGTACCTGAAGGGATTCCTCCTGTAAAAGGGTTAGAGAGAAAGAAACAGCTGTTAAATAATCTAATAATCAAAATAGTTATTTAGAGAAGTATTTTTCTATTCTCATGATCATATTATGAATAACACAATGCTACTTGTTTTGCTAAACAGAAATATACATTTTATAAATTAGGCATAAGTTTAATATTGGTATGAGAATTCTTCATTGGTATTGGAATCCTTCATTCACAGGTGCTGAAGAACTCGTTGAATAGGGAAAAAATGTAATTATATCTAACATTCTGCTATTATCAATAGTGCTTGTAGATTGGTATTGTACTTCTGAGTGATTTGGTAAATTATGTCTTAAAAGAAAATTGGGCTGGACGTGGTGGCTCACACCTGTAATCCCAGCACGAGTTGGGTGGATCACTTGACATAAGGAATTCGAGTCTGGCCAACATGGTGAGACCTGGTCTCTACTGAAAACAGAAAAATATTAATCCATGGGTCGGGGGAGGGGAGGCTGGGTGCTTGCAATCCTAGCTACTCAGGAGGATGAAGCAGGAAAGTTGCTTGAAATCCAGGAAGTGGAGGTTGCAGAGAGGCCAGATCGTGCCACTGCACTCCAGCCTGGATGACAGAGCAAGATTCTGTCAAAAAAGAAAGAAAGAAAGCAAAGGAGAGAGAAAGAGAGAGGGAAAGAGGGAGAGAAAGGGATAGAGAAAGAGAGAGAAAAAAGAAAGAAAGAGAGAAAGAAAGAAAAAAGAAAAAGAGAGAGGAAGGAAGAAGAAAGAAAGAAAAAGAAAAAAGAAAGAAAAGAAAGAAAAGAAAGAAAGGGAATGAATGAAGGAAGGAAGGAAGGAAAGAAGGAAGGAAGGAAGGAAGGAAGGAAGGAAGGAAGGAAGGAAGGAAGGAAGGAGATGCAAGAGATAAAGAATATTGTGGCTCCAAAAACTGGTAAATAATTGTTGCACATACCACCAACAAATTATGATATAATAATACAACTTAGAATGCATCAGTTTAGTGCAACCTAGAATAAATTAACCAAAAAGTTGAAGAACTCTAATATACAAATTCAAACAGTTTTGAAATAATCTTTACTTTTACTCATTTATTATGGGGAGATGAACAAACTTATCTATGGTTAGTTGGACTGTTATGAACTGCCATAGATGAAAAATAATGTAACCCCTACTCAAAGGGGTTACCATTTGATTGCTATAGCTTTGTTTTTTCTATGTTGACTTGGAGTGCAGTCACTGTAGAGGGTAATTGAGAAAAATAGATATAAAACATATTATATATGAGAAATTAGGACATTGAACTCAATTGGCCTGTAAAATTTTGCTTTTAGATTTAGATTTTAAAATTATATAAGTAATTGGTATTAATATATTTGGAAAATATTATCTCCACATGGGTGGTGACATTAATTTGAATTTAGGGTAGATATGCTACTGTTGAAGGAATGTACCATATATGGAATTTATGAAGTTTTGCATCAATACATTGAAGAAATGGAGTATGCACTTTGAAATATACTATGTGAATACTTGTACTCTTCTTAACTATGGAGTTGACATTGTAGTCACATTAACAAAACATTTGTGAAGTAATTGTATTCTCTGCTGCTTCTGGTATGTATTATAGTCATTTGGGATAGGGTTTTTTTTGTTTTCTTTAATGGAGTTTTGCTCTTGTCACACAGGCTGGAGTGCAATGGCACAATCTTGGCTTATGCAACCTCCACCTCCCAGGTTCAAGTGATTCTCCTCCCTCAGCCTACCAAGTAGGTGGAACTACAGGCACCCACCACTGTGCCCAGCTAATTTTTGTATTTTTAGTAGAGTCGAGGTCTTGCCATTTTGGCCAGGCTGGTCTTGAACTCCTGACCTAAGGTGATCCACCTGCCTCGGACTCCCAAAATGCTGGGATTACAGGCATGAGACACTGCGCCTGGCCTGGGATAGTTTTACGTTTGTTAAAGATAATCATTTTTTACTACTATTGAAAACCACAATGGCAATAGTATGTTGTGATTGTACGCAGTGTGTCTTAAGAAAGAGAGGTGAGACTGAAAGCTAGGAAGACAGTGGGAAAGTAAAGAGATATATCTTAAGTAAACAGGTGTTAAAAATTATATAAAGCGGTAGAAGGACAATCTTAGATTTAAGAAAAAGGGTAACAAAGTAGAAAATAGAAAACTTTATTGGAATGCTCTAAATAATCAGGAAAATTATGGCAAATATGTTCAGAATTTTGTAATGTCTGCAATATATGACTTGTATGGCAGTCCTAAAGAGATTACCTTTGTTGAAAATTTTGTTCTCCTGTAAACAGTGATGCAAAGACAACAGATGATTTCATCTTGAGTGTCTCTAATCCTGCAGAGCTTTGTTACTATCAGTATCCACCCCATGGGAAGGAACAGAATGTGTGAAGGTGTTATTCCGCCCCTTTAAAGTCTTAGCCTGGAAAGGGCACACCACTCTCCTCACATTCCTTTGGTAGAATTCAGGACTTATTTGCACCTAACGGCAAGAGAGGGTGAGAAATGCAAGCTAATGCTCATGAAAGATTCATGACTGCATAAATTTTTGGTGAAAATCTAGCAGTCTCAGCCACAATGACATACAAAGACACATACTCTGGAGATTTTACAAGGGTAAAGCTACATCAGTGAAGAACAGATGCACCTCTATAAACACAAATAAAGATCCCCTTTCTATGAACTAGACAATGTAAGAAAAAACAAAGAATAGAAAACAGATTGAATTTGGCACTTGCTGATCTGAGTTCAAATACTGACGGCTTAAGCTATTATTTCCTTTTTTAGGTCTCAGTATCTGTATGTATCACAACAGTTTTTAGTGCTTTGGAAGTGTTATCCAAATCAAAACATTCATAAATGCAAGTATTTGCTTTTCTATAAACCAAAAAACTGATATATAAAAGAAAATCTTAATGAAACTGAGGTTAGTGAAAAAACTTAATCATCAACAATGTAAGAGCTGGAAGAATACTTTCTGGCTGACAGTATTGCATCATATGGAGAAAGGTAAATAAGAATACATTTTGCCATATGGTAACATTTTCTCTGAAAGCCAACTGTTTAACTGGTACTACCTGGAATGGTATAAGTTGAAAATCTTCTCTTTGCCTACTCTTTCCTGTGCCCATAATTTGTGTCTATATTTTATTCCTCACTAAAGAAACCCAGGGCCTTCTGGGAAGTAGGAAGTTCTGAATCTAGGGGAAGAGAAGAGGATGTGCCTTGGACATCCTGCTATTTCTAAAGGACAAAGTTGCTGTAAACAATCTTTAAAAAAAAAAAAGAAAGAAAAGAATTAATAAGGTTCAGTTGGCAAAAGGAGATCTAAAGTGTGATGAAATTAACCAGTTTTGAAGGAAAAAAATGAGTTTCAGTGAGACATGGATGAAGTATAAGATCCATTTCCATCAAACTGAGGTCCAGGTAAGTTAGAGTTTATGTTACTATTTCATGTGAGACAAAATGTATCAAAATACTGAAGGTGAATGTTAGTTCTTGAGTGTATGTCTATATGTTTAGCAATAAGTAAAGACTGTTAAAATGATGTTACATTTTGTAAAATGTAGGCTAAAAAATCTGTGTGATCTTAGAAAGTGGGGGGTTGGGAGACAGGGACTTTATGCAGTCCTTCAGGACATAGGTTGATTGATCATCTTTAGTATATAGCTTCCAAGATTGTCCTGGAATTTATTTCCATCTCAGTCACTGAGAAGGGCAATCAAGGGATGGGGGAGCACACGTGGGAACCTTTTAGGATCCATTTCAATCAGTGGCAGATGTGAATTTCACCCCCCTGCCATTGACTATAACACTGCAGGGAAGGCTGGGAAATATAGACATACTCTGTGCCCAGGAAGAGAAGGCTCTCATAATTAGCTAACAATTTATAAAACACAATGATTTGAGTATTTTTAATAATAACTATAATACATCTTTGATTTGTGCTAGATAACAAGTTGAACTTATATTCATTGCTAATTTTTCATATTATAACATATGTTGAATAATTAGTATCTTGGGGTTTGGGACTATTAGAAAGTAATGTTTGTGGTTATAACTTCACATGACTAATAAACCCAATCTATTAGGAGTACAATATATGAGATAAAGTTTTTCAGAATAAATAATAAAATGAAGGCTTTAAATAAATTAAAATGTAACTTTCAGAATATATTCACCTAAGATGAGACAATTTCTTTAAGCAAGATGTCTATGTGTTGTTGATACAGCAGAGTCGGTTAATTGTAATGAGAGAATTTCTGGTATAGTCTACTATTGGAGAGAGAATAATGACTTTTTTGGGAAAGATCTTCATCAGGTAATAGATGTTTGGCAGATTGAAGGAATACTGATAGTTCCATAATACATGAAGTCATAAACTTACAAGATCTTGTCTTTCTGAAAACTTCACTGACCATTCATCCTGTATTTTCTTTTATTATTTTGCTGTATAGCGTGACGTTTAGAAAAGTAATTTGAATACGTATTTGCAATATCTACACTTGAACCATGTCTATCATAATTTCTGTCTTAACAGAGCTTTTGAGTATACAGAACGTCTGTGAATGACGAACATATACATCTGATCAATTATGAAAATATATTCCACAGTATTCTATTCATTCTTCTTCTTGACATTTTCTACACCTTCTTCAGTCTGCCAGCATAATCCCTAGGTCCCCTTCAACTAACTCTTGTCATAACTTGTTTTTACCTGAGCACATTTATGTTGATTACTTATCTGTCCTGTATCCCTAATTAGATCATAATCTCCTTTAGGGAAGAGAACACATTTCCATGTTAATGGATGGTCCAAGTATTCAATAATATGCTATGAATTCTCAGTGATTCCTTTTTATTCTGACTTATTTTTGGCATTTTGTACTGTCATATTATGGACTCGGATTTTTGTGTGGGATCTCTAATGTTGTCTCATCTTGTTTTATTTGAAGAAATTGAAAAATATTAAGCTTTTGGCCTAATAATATTTAGATGTATTCCTAATAAAAGGAAAAAAAAGAAGAAGAAAGCCTGTAAAGGAAAGGAATGTGCAAATACAGCATGATGGGCCTTACAGGTAACATCACTTTGTCCTTGATGCCTTCATGGGCTATTCATATTGTTTCTTGAAGTCTTAATGCCAGATTATCTCTGACAAACCATTATCATTTTATCTGTTTTAATCTTTAGATTTGACATAATTTGATAATGTACACAACACACTCTCGTTTTAGTAGAGGAATATTTGGATTTATTTGAAATCCAAAAACAAAACAAAACAAAAGGAGTTATAGTTGAATATGATAATGCCTCTCATAATTTTCAAAATATTGACTTTTGTGCAAAATGACATGTGAATTCTCCAAATTCTAAATTTTTTTCAGGATATGATAGAAAGAAAGGATTTGTAATATACACGTTACAAGTCTATATCTGTTTTTGTATGTACATTGCTATCTGTAAGTTACATATTATTAGACTTGATTATCCAATTTAAAATTATTAATTGTTGCAATAATTCTGAGGCTTTCTAACAGAATTTTAAATTATCAATTATTCTTCAAAAATTCTTCTGAAATATCTCACAAATTTTTTTGTTGTTGTTGATGTTTTAGCTAATCCAGATATGTGTCAGTCAGGGTCCACTCAAGAGAAAAAAAGATATAGTAATTATGTAAACTTTTATATAAAGTATGTGTAACAGTGAAAGGTCTTCTAAGAAAAGATAAATAGAAAATACATACAGAAGTTACTGTCTCAAGGGCTAAGGACATGTAAATATGGATGGAACTAAGAACCAAAAAGACACTTAAAATGAGATCCAGATCTCATTTTAGAGGCTATGACTGACCAGGAGCACCTAGTCTGAGTGGTGAACAAAGTTAATAGATGGTGTGCTCCAGAAGTTCACAGTAAGCATTCCATTTTTTTGTTTTTTTCAAAAAAAAAATGGTGGCATAGAAACTGACTGGAAGTGACTCACAAAGCATAGATTTTTTTTTTTCCACTGTGATGTACCATGGGACATTGTGCATATTTTTCTGCCAACAGCAATATGGTAGGAACAAAGACACAAGACTACTCTGGCTTTGTAGTGTATTTGCAGCAAATTCTATTGACAGCTATTGCACAAGTAGCGCAAAGGATAGCTTATTTGGAGATATGAGGAAATAAATTGAAAATGTGCATAGATCACTCTTTTGTCTGCTAAGCTATTGTACGTACCTTTCTACACCCATTTACATGTTACTTAATAAATGCTACTATCTTTCATACAGGTGAAGAAGTTCTCACTCCTCTTTCCCCAAAATGTGGTTCTGGTTTTCACTGAATCTAACTTTGATTATACCTATTAATTACTCTTCAAATTCAGTCCATCACAGTCCTATTGACTACTTTAAAGTTAACCTTTAATAAATTTTATAAAATAATCAGAGGAATAAAGCTAAAGGGAATAAAACAAATAATTTAACATATAATAGGTATGCATAACAAGAAAAAAGAAAAAGCAACAAAACTATGACTATCTTTGTTTCTGAGTTTTTCTACTTTATTTATTCCGAGCCTCAGCTGGCCCACAAAAACATTCATTCACTGCGAGACTGAGTCCTTTATAATCCTGAATTTGGAATGCTGTAAGTTTCCATTAATTATAATAATTGGGCATGGAAGCACTAAGGAGAATCCATAGAATTCCCTGGGGTCCTAATATTATTCTTCCTGACCTGATTTTTTTTTAGCAACAATTCAATTTCCTTTGGTAATCGAAGTCAATCATTCTAGCCAGTAGAATAGTTCCATTTTTTCTGTTTGTTTAGTAACATAAGCATTCTCAAATGGCCAAGTGGCAGTCTCATTATAGAATTTAATGAAATGGTCTTGGAACTCTTGTGGAATAATTCCCTTTACTGGAAACTAAGACCACCAAACCAAGATAGCCAGCAGGACAAAAAGTTAAAAAAGCCTACAAAGGGTTCATTATGTTTAATAGACAAACTATTTCCATTTCTTGATTTCCAGACTTGTTTATCTGACTATAGGTGAGACATTTCCATGTAATCATCTCAATTCAAAGCATGTAATGCACCTGTAAGAACTGCAGTCTTTCAAGGTCTTATCTCCCATCTGGTGCCATGACTAAATTTTTAATGAGCCATTCCGTCTTTGCATTAGTCTAATCGATCCTCATGTATGGAGTTTACAGCAAAACTATAAATTCCACGCACATGATCCCAACATTGTAGTTTTTTTTGGCTGCAAAATAAGTTTATTGATCAGAAGCAATGCTGTGCAGACTGCCATAATGGTGAAAAAATGCATTCCATGAGTCCATGGAGAAAGCTGCAGGAAGATGTATTAATTATCTATGACTCATGTGAAAAACGGTCATAAACTCTGTGCCTTAAAGAAATGAGATTTACTACTTTACTTTTTCTGTAGGCAAAAGTTTGATGCAGGTTTCATGGGACTAAAATCAAGGTGTCAGCACTTTGTGTTTCTTTCTGAAGTTTCTAGGGGAAAATCCATTCTGCCTTTCATCCTGCTTATTTGGTTACTTGCAGTTCTGCAAGAAGATCCCCATTTTCTTTCTCAGTCTAAGCTGTTGATCTAGAGGCTGCCTCATTCAATGATTCATGCCCCTCTTCTTCTATCTTTAATGTAGACGGTGGTCCACTGTTTGTCCTACCATATCTTTATGACCCTTCTTCCATAGCTGCTTGTCTCTCCCTAGCTACAGATGGAAAGGTTCTCTATTTTAATGACTCATATGATTAGATTGACCCAGCCAGATTAAAGCCACTTTTTTTTCCCATTTTATTCTCTCTTATCTGCTGACCCATTTTTATATCACTGAAAAACTAGAAGTCATGGAATGCAAACTCTCTCATTTAATCATTCACAAATCTTCAATACCAGCAACTTTTGCACACATCATTTGTACATTTTTCTAGGTACAACAGAGAACATAATTTTTCTCTAAAAAGCTGTGACCCCTACTTGTACCCTATTTTATTCAGAGATACCAGATATACCTCAGCTGATTTAAATGATGGGAAGTTTTTGAACTATTTTGTTAATAGGTATCTATATACTTCTAAGAATCTTTCAGTATGGTATGCATAGACCTAAGGAAACAAACAATGAATGTTGAGGTCCCGTGAAACTAGTAACAATGGAAAACTATTGCCACTGCTAGAGCTAAAGGAGATAAATTACATCACTATTATTCACTAGAGCTCAGTGAAGGAGAGGCCACACTGCAAGACCTGTCTATGGCACCTTAAAATCACTGCCAGAGGCACAGCAATAAAGCAGGGAGAGGAACAGAGAAGGCATAGCTTGACTTAAATTTCCTTTTGCTTTCGAATATCTTGAAAAGTTTCTCTTTGGCTAATGTCAACTAGAATCTTGATCGAAAGGGAGCCCAGTTCATCTATTATGTGAAGATCAGTTCCTAGTGTAAAAAACAGAACAAAAGACAGTAGAGAATAAATAGTAGTAAATCTAATTAATAATAACCTGAACAATACTCTCCTTTAATTCCTTTTAGTCATTCAGAATACAATTTTTTCCATTGATTAAGATAAAGCAACACTCATGTTCATGGCTAATACAAAAGAAACACAAACTCCTATCAGCTGCCATATAATTAACATCAATTCACTAATTTACTCAGAATTAAAATTGCAATATTAGCCACAACCAAATGTAGATAGAAGAAAGTAAGTGAAGAAACAAATTAATATATGAAGATATGTAGAACTGCCTTAGTTCATGCTTTTGTACGCAGCCCCGTGTCTAGGGTTAAGTATCTTAACTTCCTTCCACTATCAAGTCTTTGCTGTGTTTGCCAGTTGGCATAAAATAGGATTTTTCACCTGACGAGGTGATCTAAGCTTTCCTTCTCAAACTCTACATGTATTTTTCTTTCTAATATTGAGAAGTTTTTTTTTAATTTTATGTTTGTCTTTGTCTTCCATTATTTTACACAGAAGTTATACGAGCCACTTCAATAAATTTCTTCATTCCCAAACATATTTTTCTTTTTCTCACATTGCATAGCAACACATCCTTGCCTGTGTGTGTTTGAGGGTGATTCTCCATGCATGTCTCACGTTTCTCCAAGTCCTGTGAGTGGAGGCACTAAGTGGTCATTTGTTCTGGTTGTCTTTTCAAGACTGTTGATACAGTAAACAACCTTGAAAGATATAGATAAGATTTCCCCCCAAACCAAATGGAATATTTGGTTACTGTCTTATAAAGATAATGCCTCCATCCAGGGAAACAGTCAGGCAAATTTACTTGCAGCTTGTTGTTTTTTAAAAAAAGTGGATTTTGGGGCCAGGCGAGGTGACTCACACCTGTAATCCCAGCACTTTGGGAAGAGAGGCTGGCGGATCGGCAGATCACGAGGTCGAGATTGAAACCATCCTGGTCAACATTGTGAGACCCCCATCTCTACTAAAAATACAAAAAATTAGCTGGCGTGGTGGCACATGCCTGTAATCCCAGATCCTTGGGAGGCTGAAGCAGGAGAATTGCTTGATCCTGGGAGATGGAGGTTGCAGCCAGCTGAGATTGTGCCACTGCACTCCAGCCTGGTGACAGAGTGAGACTCCGTCTCAAAAAAAAAAAAAAAAAGTGGGTTTCTTAATATCCTAAACACTGGTTTCCTCAGCTATCGTAGAAAACCACTGCATAAAGAATATCTACCTGGGTACCGCTGTTTTGCAACCAAGTGTCCCATTCATGTTACTACTGCTTGTATTTCTCTTCAGTTTCAGTTTTGTGTATCTCGTTATTTGTTGTATATATTTCCTTGTTTGTCTATTGGTATTATACTCACCTTTTCCTGAAAATGTAGTTTCTCTCTTTCTACCTGAAATGCTGCTTATTCTAATTTTTCTCTGTTGCTAAATAATATAATCACATGACCAAGTCAATCACATGACTATAGTCTCATTCCAGATACGTTTTTTTCACCTGCCATTTCCAGTGGTTCTCTTCCTTCCCTACCTATCTTTACAATGCTAATTCTACTTCCAAAATATTTATTGGGTCTATCCCTTTACAATCATCAATATTAAAATTGGCTTTCTTTATGCCTCTAAAATCCCTGGGCTGTTGCTGTCACCCCTTTCCCTTTCTCCAGTACTGACACCTCCAACTCTATTCTTTTCTCTCTGTCAGACTGATTACTCCTCTGCTTTATCCTTTGCTGTAGTGAAGTCTTCTGAATGCTCACCAAGGAAATCTATGCTGTGCTATTATTCATTTTGATTCCTTGCTCCAAAAAAAAATCTTCAACTGTCTTATATTCTTCAAGATTCTCTTTTGGTATCATCTCACATTTAACTTTCCACAGACTTCTCAGATTGGGTAATTTTCCACTACTGTGAACGAGTAAAACATCTTTTTCTTCACTTTTTATTGAAATTAAATGTTTAGTAGGTTCAACAGTCTCCAACAGATTATAAGAATTTATGATTGACAAACATGTCTTTTGATATACTCTTAACTCTCCAACCTTCACCTCAAAATAAAAACCAATATTTGCTTTGATAATCATTACATCTAAAGTTAAAAATAAATTCTTGATAAAACGAATCAAGCAATAATTTCTATGATTTGAAGATACTCAAAACCTTGGACTTTCCAGAAAGATACGTACATTACATAAGACATTTTTCTAACACCAAACAAAGGCAGCACATTTTTAAAAACAAACAAGCAAACAAAAAGATGAATACAATAACTCAAAAATAGTATCAATTTACTAATTTTTCATATATAAAAATTTTCAGTGTGAAACAGTTACTGAAATATAGTTTTTACACATTATAAAATAAAAACTCAATAAAATATTGAATTTATATAGGAATGATTTATCATTCAATTATATAATATCTAATTAAATAGATTAAAATACAGACAATATTTACATTTTATCTCATAAGTTATTTTATAAAAATATTGAAACCTGTTGTATAATATTGCTTGACTACTTATTGATAACAGAAGTAGCCTTATTAGCTAGCCTAAATCTTCAAATTAAAATGGTGTTTATTAATAAATAATTCTACCTATGTGTATAAAGACACATTTTGAAGATAGAACATTTGTGTGTGATTATTTGTATGAAAGATCTCCAATAAAATTGTTTCAGTCACAGTAGAGTAAAAATAAATAAACTTAATTATAATGCAATATTGGGTAGAGGATTTATTATACTTTATATAGAATTGTTTCTTAATGTTCTCTCTGGAATATGTTGTATAACCACATACAATTATCTGATTTTTAGGATTAAAGAATGATATGATTTGGCTGTGTCCTCATCCAAATCTCATCTTGAATTATAGCTCCTGTAATTCCCGCCTGTTGTGGGAGAGACCCTGTGGGAGATAACTGAATCATGGGGTCAGATTCCCCCAGACTGTTCTCACCGAAGTGAATAAGTTTCATGAGATCTGATGGTTTTACAAGGGGAAACCCCTTTTGCTTGAGTCTCAGTCTCTCTCTTGCTTATGGCCACGTAAGATGTTCCTTTTCACCTTCTGCTGTGATGGTGAGCCCTTCCCAGCCATGTGGAACTGTGAGTTCATTAAACCTCTTTTTCTTGATAAATTACCCAGTCTTGGGTAAGACTATCAGCAGTGTGAAAACGGACTAATAACGGAGAATATATTTAAGTATTTACCACTTGCTCCATCTAAATATACATGTTCTGCTTTAAAGAAACTTCAGATATGCAAATTCGACTTTTCTTACAAAAGATAAACCAGAAACGTATTTTAAATTGCGGGTTCCAAGCCAGGGGGCTACAGAACAGTTCCAGTCTGGCCCCAGGAACATGAGAACTGGGCCGCACAGCGGGAGGTGAGCAGTAAGCGAGCATTACCACCTGAGCTCTGCCTCCTTTCAGATCAGTGGTGACATTAATTTATCTAGGTCGCACACTCATTATGAGAATGTAATTAGTGGCTCATAATCTGAGGTGAAAAAGTTTCATCTAAAACCATCCTCCGACCCCCATCCAAGGAAAAACTGTCTTTGATGAGACCACTTCCTGGTGCCTATAAAGTTTGAGGGCTGCCATTGTAAATAACATCTCAACTTATAAAAACAGAAAGAGAATTGTTTTCTCATTCACTTTAATATAATCTGCATGGCGTAACGTGGATGTCAAAGTTTTGTTTAAATTTAGCAGTTCATGACTTTTGCAAAAAGATTCATTGTGATAGATAAAGCATGACATGCATTGCTTGATTTCGCTCTTTGGTTTTTCTTTTTAATTTATGGCCCACCATGTAATAGCCCAAGTCGAAAGCAAGGGTCTCACATGGTCTCAGGTATTCCACCACCCTCCTTTAAGTTTTTCTTATGGTGTATGAATAATTAGTGTTTATGGTGTATGAATAATTAATTTTTATTTTCATATTAATTCACAGCTGAAAACTATTTATATATAAGATTTTGAATTTTTTGTCCCCATTCTGACTCATAAGTGTCATCGACATTTGTATCTGGTTCTAGGTCCTCTCCTGCATGATGTTTCAAATATTCTTTGAATATACATTTCAGAACCTGGCATATTTGACAATGTTCAGATCTCCAACTTGGCAGGTATTCTCAATCTAGCCAAGTCTTCAAAAACTAGTATGATCCTATCATCAACAGGACAAATTTTCCCAGCTGTCAGTCTCTTAAAAAAACTTAAACTACTGTATCATCTCAGTTGGTCTTATTTGACTGACTGATCTGTTTGATTGTAACTTTATTTGATGTGATTTTATAAACCTCTCCTTCTTCTAGCCCTTGGCTATTATAAATGCATATGCCATTGTATGCACCATAAGTACTTATGAGCTTTAGAAACAGAAACAGTTTGTATAAAATTATCTACCAGATTTTTTTTTCTTATAAGGATTCCGCATATGCTATCATAATAGAAACAGGATGAGAACAACAAAAATTCCTTATAGGTCGGTAAACAAAAGAGAATTAAATCTCACTAGAGACTGACTCCAGCTAACAAGTCCCTTCAATCCGCAAATACCCTTGTCTTCGGCTTTCTCATTAAGATTCAGTAAAACTGAATTTAGTCACTGTGCCTTTTAACAAAATTATTTTGCGGAAAGAACTCAAGGGAGTCAGAGGAACAATAAGGTTATTCTCATAACAAGGTTGACTACTGAACCTGAACGTGAAGTTGAAACTTTCTGAGTTGATGCTGGACAGAATCTTTCTACGGTATTAGTACTCTCTGTTGTCGCCCAGATTTGTCCCCATGACCCAACTTTTATTTTTATACCAGGATGATTGCCATTATCCTGTCAGTCTCTAAAGATTCTAACATTTTTGTTCAGTCATCTGAGCTTTTATCCAGGCAAACTGGCAAATAAAACAAATATATGTGCTTGAATATAAACAGTTCCATTTATACTGCTTTACATATCATCGAGGTGAATTTATTTTTGCATTGATTTAAATATGCTCTTGGGAAGATTTACAATAATCAGTCTTTCTCTCTCTCCCTCTCTCTGTCTCTCTCTCTCTCTCTCTCTCTCCACGTATTTCTCTCTCCCACTCCAGTACATTGATGTACATATCTACACTGCATACATTTACTCACAGTCACATTTGGAAATTCAAAGGCATTACAAATAGTGTCTCTCCTACTTTATAATATCAATTCTCCAGCCACCGATATAAAACTATGTCAATACTCATTAAAGAAAATGATGAAATACACCTTCTGGTGATTTGTTTGGCATAATTCTGTTGGATGGCCAAGGTGCATGTAAATAGCAGCTTAGACACATCTTCACTTATCTCTCTAACAATTATCTAAAGTTTAAAAGGTTTACGTTTGTTTGCTCTAGCTGCATAATAAAATACTGGTTGGCCTCAACGACAGAAATGTATGTTTCACAGTTTTAGAGGCTGGAAGTCCTGGATCAAGGTCCCATAGGGTTTTGTTCCTGCCGAGAGCTCTCTTCCTGGCTTCCCACTGTGCCCTCACATCGCCTTTCCTCAGTATGCGTACATGAAAGGACAAATTTCTCTCTTTTTCTCTTCATATAAGACCACTAGTCCTATAAGATTATGACTCTCCATCCTTATGACCTCATTTAACCTTAATACTTCCTAAAACCTCTATCTTCAAATACAGTCACCATGCAGGTT
Source organism: Cacajao melanocephalus (assembly GCA_963573385.1). Classification (NCBI taxonomy): domain Eukaryota; kingdom Metazoa; phylum Chordata; class Mammalia; order Primates; family Pitheciidae; genus Cacajao; species Cacajao melanocephalus. Next base: position 38,989 of record CAUYLG010043656.1, read on the forward strand.
AAAGTTTCAACATCAGAATTTGGGTGTACATAATTCAGTCCAGATCAATATCCAAGAAGGAACTCTAGTCTTCCCTTAAAAACCTATGTACTCACAATTTTCCATGTCTCAGTTGACAACAATTTTAGGCTTTTAGGCTTCAGTTCTGAGGTTAGAAGTTCAATCCATCGGTTAATCAACTTTCTCTGGTGCTTTGCTAGCCCACCGACCTGCTTTCATGTACTCTTCCCCAATCACTCTGTTCCAACTCCAATGGCCACCTTTTTTTCCTTGGATGTGCAAGATACAGTGTTCCCTTAGGTCACTGCTCATAGCTATTACCTCTGCTAGAATACGTTAGCCAACTGCCTTAAATTATATACTCAAAGGAGCTTATTCTAATCACATTGCTTAAAACTGCAGCTTATAGGCTTCATATTTCTAATTTTCTTTGTCCCGCTTAGAATTTTCTTGAGACAGGGACATTTAGTTATTACCTTCCAAAATATTATGTGTTATCAATTATCATCTTTATATTTTTATTATCCACCCATCTAGAATACAAGTTCCATATTTACTGATGTATCCCAAGTGCCTAGAACAGTGATTAGCACATAGAAAATAATCATCAAGTGTTTGTTAAATACATGCAATGTTTCTGGGTTCTGGATTTAGATGTTCTGCTACCAAAAGGTACATAATAACATCTGACTTAAAAGCTATATTAGTTTTCTATTGATTCTTAACAAAGAACCATAAATATATTGATTTAGAATAACAAACACATTAGAGCACAGCTTAGCTGGGTCCTCTGATGAGGGACTCAAGGCTGGACTGAGCTCTGATCTGGAGGCTTGACTAGGGAAGAATGTTTCTATGCTCATTCAAAATGCTGACAGAATTAATTTCCTTGCTGCTGTATGACTGAGCACTCCCACTTCTTAATGACTATTTGGTGAAATTTGCTCTCCTTTTCTAAAGGCCACCCAGAGTCCCCCACCATATGGCCTTCCCCCAGAATGGAAATTTGCCTCTTTGGGTTCTAGGTCCTCTACAGCACCATATTTCAAATATTCTTTGAATATACATTTCAGAACTCTGCGTATTTGACAATGTTCAGATCTCTGACTTGGCAGGTGTTCTTAGTCTAGCCAAGTCTTCAAAAACTAGTATGCTCCTATCACCTACAGGAATGATTTCTCTTTCAAGATCAGCAAAAAGAATCTCTCTAACAGTAGAAAGAGACCAGATCAAAGTACCTTCACTGCATGAACTCAGGTCCAACACAAATAACAATCATTTTGATTAATTAAAAATTATCTAATTTGAAATCTTATTTTTGTATGTACAAGCTCTTCACTTTGCCATATAAGGTAATCTATTCAAGGGAGTAACATCCCATCAGCTTTGCTGTATAACATGCTTTAATCATAACAGTAACATTCCTTTTTGTTTGCCATGTTCTCTCTCTCTCTCTCTCTTTTTTTTTTTTTTTTTTTTGAGACAGAGTCTCACTCTGTCAGCTAGGCTGGGTGCAGTGGCGTGACCTCAGCTCACTGCAACCTCCACCTCCTGGGTTCAAGTGATTCTCCTGCCTCAGCCTTTTGAGTAGCTGGGATTACAGGTGTGTGCCACCATGCTCGACTACTTTTGTATTTTTAATAGAGACAGACTTTCACTGTGTTTATCAGACTTGATTTGAACTCCTGACCTCGTGATCTGCCTGCCTCAGCCTCCTAACGTTCTGGGATTACAGACATGAGCCACCACACCCAGCCTGCCATGTTCTCTTTACCAAAAGCTAGTTTGCTCACTGGAGCAGGAAGAGGTTAAACAAAGGCATGAACACAAAAAAGGTACAAACTCACTGGGGGTCACTCTAGTTTCTGCCTTCAATGCAAACTAATAGGTGCTTATAAACTGGCTGCAATATAAGCAACTTGTTCTGTGTTAAAATTCTTAATATTTTTAGACACAATGTAATAATTTGGGTTATGTACTTGAAAATACTACTTCACACCTCACACACAGGCACATAGCACACATGCCACATGCACACACACAAAATTAAGTGAAACAAAGTAAAATTCAACATGTGTACCTATTAAGTATGAAAACAAACAGTTGTCTCTCGTTCAATTTTTCTGACTACTATACGTTTAGGTATCTCAATAAATGCTTATTAGTGATAATCACTTCTTCTTTTTAGCCTTTTTTAATTAAATCTTCTATGTGTGTGTGTACTTCGCTATTTTTATCTACTCTTTAATTAGATTTATGTTGGTGACATTGTTTCACAACAGTTCCTTGAATTTTGAAGATTTTATTTTCATTTTATTAAGAGCTTTTTTGCTTTCCGCTGAGTTAAATTTATTAGTTTTTGATTGAATTTTGTATTTCTTGTCTTTTAAAAAAATCTCTCCTAACCTTAGTGTGAAATAATATTATCCTTCTTCTTAAAAGAAGGATAAAGTTTTAAAATTTTGTTTTGACACTGTTCATTTTTGGAGGACTTCTGGGACCACCTCCGGGCTTTTTATTTATCCTATTGTTCCCTTTTGCTATACCAGCCCCATGTCCTTTTACTACTAAATCTTTGTAATGAGTTTTTATATCTACTAGGACAATTTGTTACAATTTTTTCTCTTTCAACATGTCTTGGCCACATTTGACAATTTAAATTTTTCATACATATTTTAATATAACTTTTCAAGACTCACAACAAGAACAACATAAACCCTGATGGTATTTTGATTGGAGCTGTCTTAGCTCTATAGATAAATTTTAGTAAAATTTTTATCTTTGTAACATTAAGTCCTCCTACCTGTGGGCTTGAGATATATATTTCCATTAATTTAGATTTTTAAAAATTATCTTTTAGTAAAGTTTTAGAATACACTATGCACAGAACTTACACCTTTTGCTAGATATATTCCTATGCATATTTTATATGTTTTGCAGTTTTAGATAATATATTTTTCATTATGTTTTTAAGTCATTTATTTTTGGCCTGTAAATTGAATTTCACTGCCATAGTTTGAACTTATATCCAGCCCTCTCAAGCTTTTTTATGTTCATTGAAACTAATTTTCATAGATACTCTTTCAAATGAGAGAATTTTTTAATAATATCAATCATTTATATATTTCAAATTGACTAGATATTTCGTTTCATCAAGTCTAATTTGAGACAGCATTAAAAAATTAAGTAACAAAAAGTAAGATCACAAAAATATCAAGCATTGAGGAATGTAGATTGTCTGAAATTTTTATACTTTGACGTGAAGATTTTAAATTGGTGCAGCTTCTTTGGGAACATTTCACTGTTAAAAATTTATACTCATATATCCAGGAATTGTATACATGGATATCTTCCCAGGACAAATTTAATATATATGTGAGCTTGAAAGCATGTATAAGAAGTCCCATAAAAGCACTGTTTATAAGAGCAAAATCCCCTCAGTTCCATCAGCAGTATATGGAAGACTAACTTATGTATAGCAGGAAAATTAATGAAACAATGTAAATGCAGCAACATAAATATATCTCAGCAACATAATCTTTTTCTGTGTCCATATATACATATACACACAATACACATTTCACAAAAAAATAAAATATGATAGTATTTTTAAAATTCTACAATTATAATTTTACAAACAAGAACACTTGACTCTCTCCCTCTTTCTCTTCCTCTTTCTTTCTCTCTTACATTCTTTTTTTCTTCTTTATTTCACTCTTTCTTTCTTCTTTTCTCTCTTTTTCTTTCTTTCAAAAATAAAAAGAACACTTGAAATGGAACAGGAGAGAGAGAAACAATGACACAAAATTACAATGACTGTTACTTCTAGGGGTGAGTTTATCAGGTAAGTAAGGGAGAATTAGAATCTATAGAGTCAACTACTAATATGAGTCTTGCTTATAATTTGGGTAGTTAATTAAGGAATATTCATTGTACTATTAAGCAAATCCAAAATACTATAAAAATACAACAAAGTAGGTATGTACATGGTATTAGGCCTATGGAATTATATATCACAAATCAAGGAGAACAAAGCCCTAAAAATGAGAAATTAACAAAATTTGATAATTTTTTATTTTTATATTTTTATTAAGTACATAAAATATACTTAATAAATATTTTTTCTACACGCTATTTTCGGTTGTTGAATTTCTTTGAATAATGACATTCAAAGGTACAAGTGTGGGTACATATATTTACCCATTTATATTACTTAGAGAGAATATAGTATAGGAAGAGGACTAAAGAGTGATTCCTAATTATATTTATTTTAGAATTGACCACTCCTTCTTTGAATTCCGACTTCACCATTTCCAAATTATGAAATCCGAACCTTGTCTCTTTTCCTGAAAAGTATAAATACTATATATCCAATTGGTATATTTTAGGATTAAAGAGCCAGTACCTTATTTGGTAGGTTGAGGAAGCAGCCAGCAGGGAGAAGAATAACACAATAGAAGGCAAGATGGCCAATAAAAGGCACAACAGAGTGAGTGTTTGTGTTTTCCCCAAATTCATATGTTGAAATCCTAACCTTCACTGAGCTAGTATTAGGAAGTGCTGACATTTGGGAGGTGATCAGGTCATAAGAGCAGAGCCTTTGTGATCTAGAATACTGCTGTTGAAAACGGTACCAGACAACTCTCCTCCCATCTTTCTGCCATGTGAGGATACAGGAAGACAGCAGTCTGCAACTGGAAGAGGGCCCTTGCCATGCTGCCACCCTGTTCTCTTTCTGCCAGCCTCCACAACTGTGAGAGGCACATTTCTGTTGTTTATAAGCCATTCGCTCTATTGCTCTTTGTGACTAAGACAGGGCATACTGTGAAGCCAACTACCAGAGAGTGTTACTGAAACTTCATCTCGTGAGAAAAGAGTAAGAAACAGTACAAGACATACACACCAGAATTATCCCACCAGCGAAGTGGAAAAAAGAAGCTGTGAGGACAGGCATGGGGGCTCATGCCTGTGATCCCAGCACTTTTGGAGGCCAAGGTGAGCAGATCACCTGAGGTCAGGAGTTCAAGGCCAGCCTGGCTAATATGATGAAACCCTGCCTCTACTAAAAATACAAAAATTAGCCAGGTGTGGTGGAGCATGCCTATAATCCCAGCTACTTGGGAGGCTGAGGCAGGAGAATGGCTTGAACACAGAGGTGGAGGTTGCAGTGAGCCGAGATCCAGCATGGGCTGGAGCAAGACTCGTCTAAAAAAAAAAACAAAAAAGAAGCTATGGTATTTTAAAGACCAAAATAGTCAGTACAAGGCTTCTTCTTCTGAGGACTGGAGAATTTCTTTACCCCAGCCCTTCCTTGAGCAGAAGTTATTTCTGTGGTCCCAGAAAAAGCCTTCAGACTAAGATTGTATGCTGGCAGTTGAAAGTCAGCTGAAAAGCATTGAAATGATATGGTTTGGGCAACACAAGGAAGGCACTCACTAAGTGAATTACTCTTGGCACTCTGCCTTGAGAACAGAACCTTAAAATTTCTTCAAAAACAGGATTTTTGCATTTGAAATTATTCCAAGCAAACAGCCATACATGGCTCCAAAGGGCAAGGATTCAAACGAATGATAAATTCTGAGACGTTAAAGCTCTACAATGACTTCTTTCATAATCTTTCCTTTACACAAGGTCGCAAAAAACAGACTTGGTGTCAAGATACATCAGTATCAGACTTAGTGGTATTGATTAGATAGTCTTACCTTTGAATTTAGGACATTTACACAGTAATTTTAGAGATTATTTATCGTTGAAATTTTTACCCAAAATACAAAAATTTGCTCCTAAGAATGGTCTAGTTTTCGTACACTGCATAAAAATGAGAGAAAGAGAGAATTTATGCCTTAAAAATTCTCAGCATTCTTGCCTAATATGTCTTATGATACCATTGTTTTTACCAAACCGCCACATTTGAGTTATTTATGCTTTTGTGAATGTTTTGTCCATGTTGAGAATGACCTTTCTGATGCTTAATCTAATGTACCTTCTAATGTACATTCTTTCCTGCAACAGGATTTGATACTATGTCTTGGGTACTGGATTTACTAATTTATAAAACGACCGATAAATATAACAAAACATAAATAAAAATAAAAATTAAAGCAAAATTATAAATCAGCTTCATAGCATGAACAAGAGATTGATCAACAAAGTTTTCTTTGGTGTTCAGCCAAATGTCAAAGTGAAATATTATAGATCATATATTTTTGAAAATAATTACTTGAGTTATTATACTTTTGTTTTAGGATTTGTTGATTTTTTAATGCTTTTATGTATTTGTGTGTGTGTTTTAATAAACACTCTCTCATGCGTTCTATTTTGACTTTATCTCTAACTACATAGACTGATTGAAAAGAGAGTGGAGATTAAGGTAAAAGATAAATTAGTGTTGTCTCTTTCATGTAACTTGCTATATAAATAATGATAAGCCATATAAATATATTTTAGAAGTTCCTGGTAATTTCTGTAAAAATAACTGAGTATGTGAAGGTGTGACCTATCATTTACCACTTTCATTAATAATGAACCAATAAGTTGAGCTTTGTTTTATATACCATGACGTATATCTACGAAGAAGAACACGCTCATTTTAGTACTATTCTCTTTTGTGCCAGGAGAAATCTCACTGCAACAATAAAAACAGATTTATAAATTATTTATTTATAAATTATTAATGGAGTTGAATCTCCTGTCATAACTTATATTTTAAAAGATTTAGGCAGCTGTTAACAGATACGGTATATTTCAAATTGCTACATGGTTGTAAATTAAGAAAACATATTGATAACAGTACTTAGTTAATTTTTGTAAAGAAAAAATCCAGGTCAACAAAGCTTGCTTAAATTAAAGGATTGATTTATTTCAGTTTCATTCAAACAATATAAACTGAGCGTTTTCATGTGCCCACCACCCTACTCAATACTCTGAATGAAGCACTACCATTTGAATCTCTGTCCCTTTCCTCCAGGAAGCTACAATTCATTTGGCGACAATGAAACATCAATATATAAAACAATTTGAGTTGACCATGGAGCTGCTTTTAATCAGCCTAACATAGTTGCTGGAAGCATCTACTGAATTAGTTTTGTTCAGCTACAAGTTCAATTCCAAACTTAACATCATTGCCCTTGCTGATGTGGCTCTGAGCCAGGGTAGGCAGGAGGCTAACAAAATTTGTCCAATTTACTCTAAGCAATTTGATTTAACTGGCAGTTGTTACCTTTGTGTCCCATCTCCAAAGAGGCAGATTTAGAGCCTTGCAATATCCAGGCAGGCTGCACGCCAGGGTGTCAGGACCTCATTGTAACTGCCTGCCCTGGCTCTTCCTACTGTAATCTCTATCAACAGCAAACAGATTAATATTTCACAGTCAAAACACAGTGTAGTGGGTAAAAATTCCAAGTAGTGTGTGTGTGTGTGTGTGTGTGTGTGTGTGTGTGTGTGTGTGTAATAGAAGCTTTTCACTTGTTTGGACAATAAAGTAAAATATCTTCCTTGTGTATCAAACCCGGCAGGAGGCAACCGATTTCTCACTGTATTTACGAGGATGTATACAACTTATAAATCAAAATGATTTGTAGTATTAAGTAGGTGGTATGCATGCTTAAATGCAAAATCCAAATCTCAAATCACCAATTGCGATGGCTCTAAGTGGATTATGTTTATTCAGAAGGCATTTGGCTACCTACTGCAAGCATAAAAATGTACTTGAGAATGTTCAAATGCAATGGTGCATGGTTGGTTATTCTTTTGCCTAGATATGTAGTGCTTTTTACATTTATATGTGTTTGCAATAAGGCTGGAAATATTTTGTTGGATTGTAGAAGCATGTATCTTTTTTAAAGAGTGTATCAGTTCCAAATGCATAACTCACTGATAAAATGATGATAAGTCAATACACGCTCTGTGGAACCATTCTTCTTTTCCAAAATTAGAATTGACTTTCTTACTTCACCTGACTGTCATAAGAATTATAGGTCATAAAGATCTATGGACCAGGAACATGGTTATTCAATACAAAATCATTGAGTAAATCACCTAGTAAAGATGTTTGTAACTATATTCTGAACAGATTTTATATTATGAACTGTAACATCCTATTATTTTCTAATTCCCTATCTCTTTCTTGACTTCCCTGAATTTTTCTAGCACCATCCAGAATTCATATAATTGCTAATTTCCCAATAAAATTTACTACTGAATAAATATGTAAGTACACATGATTTACTATTATGACTGTAAAATAATTATATACTAATATAAAATCATTTCAGAAATTGTCCTTTGCTAAGAATTATGGTCTAAATTTGGTAATTATTTCCCTTGTTGTCTTTAACACATGTATATTCAGTCAAAATCTTTCAAGAATCTTCACAATGAGTGACAGTGTATTAGTCTCCTAGGGTTGCTAAAACATTTAACAAATTTAGTGGCCTAAAGCAACAAAAATTTATTCTCTGACCTTTCTGGAAAAGTCCAGAAATCTGAAATCAAGGTGTTGGCAGGGCCAGCCTTCCTCCAAGAACTCCAGGAGGGAATCCTTGCCCTCTTTCAGCTGTTCCCGGTTCCACGTGTTCCTGACTTTCAATCTCAAAAATCTAATCTCTGCTTTTGTCCTCAACTGGCCTACTCTCCTATGATTTTGAGTCTCAGCTCTCCCTCTGTCTTTCTCCTATGAGGATATCTTTCACGGGATTTAGGGTAGGCTTGCCCCATATCCACGATCATCTATCTCATCTTGAGTAACTTAATTAAACCCGTTAAGAAGTCTGTTTTTATAAATAAAGCATTATTCACAGGTTCCTGGAGGACATAACATTTTAGGAACCACAATTCAATGCACTGTAGGTAGCAAAGAATTTATGAGGATAAATCTATTTTATTATAGAAAGAAATTTTAGTAGCAAAATGAGTTATGTCAATAATTTAAGAAATGTTTATAGATCAACCAGACTATGAGGAGAAATGAGTAAATGAAACACTATGGTGAGATGGCGAGGACTATAGAATGCTTATATTCTTGAAACTATGAGTGAAGTCATGGTTAAAGTTTGAACAGATATAGAGATGCCAATCGTTACTGTGCAAAGAACCATTCTTGATTATCTAAGTCACAGGAACCCTCCCCACCTCCTGAACATGATAATACAATGAAAAAAATAGAAATAAATTCTTATTAATTTTTTCTATTTTGTACCCACTAACCATGTCCCCTCCCCTACGGTTCCCCACTACTCTTTCCAGCACAACAGGGTGACTATAGTCAATAATAACTGAATTGTACAATTTAAAATAACTTTAAGAATGTATTTGGATTGTGTGCAATTCAGTGGATAAATGCTTGAAGGGATAGATACAACATTCTCCGTGATGTACTTATTTCATGCTGCAATTCTGTATCAAAACATCTCATGCATTCCATAAATATAAATACCTACGATGTGCCCACAATTTTTTAAAATGATCATTAAAAATATATATCTAATCAATTGTAGTTAGAGGAATAGCAATATGATTCAGCTGTCTTAAACATAGAAGAAAAATTAGAAATGACTTTTTAGAAAATATGCACAGCAAAACATGAGATTACATGAGGAAGGTTTTGAATAACAAATTTGTGATGAAATTGCAAAACGGATACATTTCCCGTTGACTTGCTTATATTCAGAAATAGGCTGAGTGCAGTGGCTCACACCTGTAATCCCAGCACTTTGGGAAGCTGAGGAGGGTAGAGGAGTTTGAGACCAGCCTGGCCAACATGGTGAAACCCTGTGTCTACTAAAAACACAAAAAAATATTAGCTTAGCAGGGTGGTGGTCGCCTGTAATACCAGCTACTCCAGAGGCTAAGGCAGAAGAATAGCTTGAACCCTGGAGGCAGAGATGCAGTGAGCTGAGATCATGCCACTGCATTCCACACTAGCCTTGGTAACAGAGAGAGACTATGTCTCAAAAAAATATTAATTATTTGTGGACCTATATCATCTCGCCTGTCTTGTCTGATAATGAGGATAAGAAAAATTACTAAGTAAGAGGATTAGTAACACATGATGAGAATACTGAATTTGGAAATTTGGTTACCAATCTCAACCACCTCATCACCTCAGGAAGAAGAACTGTGTGTAGAAAAGTAAGAACGCTAGCACATCATTCTGTGTTTTTCTCTACATCTGGATTCCATTTGAGGTAACGCTAATTTTGGTGAGGAACTTCCTCTTTTTAGATGGAGATGGTGTAATTAAACATACTTGGACATTTAACTATAAGTTTGTTTGATAGTTTATGACCCTGCCCCTCCTTCATTCTAATTGATGCAGGTGTAAAATTTTTTCAATGTACTTTTAATTTCTCGTTCCACATGAGTGCCTGAATATCTTTCTCAGAGGAAGAATTATGAGAAAGAACCAAGTGAACCTGTTCGGAAATCCTGGACTGGGTCAGATAAATTCAAGACATTTACAAAAGAAATGGAGATACAATAGTGCTGTTTCTTATAGCTCATGATGTGAAATACGTTGAGAGTTAAGTGGCCTAAATCTTTGCACACTGACTTGCTCAGCAACTATACACTGAGTGACTATGTTCTTGGCCTGTAGAGACCATGAAGTAAAATTTCTTGATTAAAGTGAGAAAAACTATCTTAGTTTTATTAAAGTTTTAACCATGGATCAGGTCATACTAATATAAAACAACCAGAATCAGTGATTCTCACTGTACATTAAGAAAAAGAAAAGAAAGAAACATTAATGAACATTTATATATTGCTTATTGCTACAAGAACATGATATAACTTCTGTTTTAAAAGACTTAAATAATTTAAGGTATACAAATAGAAAACACTGAAAATTCATCAGAAGAAAGTAGAATATAATCATGACTTTGAAGTTCTCAGCAGATTAAATAATAAATAGTCTTTAATTTGGAAATTTGGGTTAAATATATTTTCTTTTCTCGTAATAAAAAGAAAAATGTGTAAGTCCATTAATCAACTTATTTGATGTAGAAAAATGGCTCATTAGTTATTTTCCTTGCTGAAAAATCTCATCTTTTTTAATGAGAACAAGCTATGATCCCAGTATTATTTTGTTATTAAAATAAATGCACTAATTTATTTCTGTATATATTGTAATTCAAGATATTAATTACAGAAACAAGATCAGGATCCACTGTGTTAAAGACATCACATTCAGAATGAGTAGAAATATAGATTAGAATTTGGATACTTCATCTCCTATATGAATGTTCTGGTATTTTTGCTGCTCGTGACATAGAATAATGTATTATTGGCAAATGAGCAGAGTACATAGCAAGGTATTTCAAAAACAATGACAGCCTAAGGAAACAGTGAAACATGTTGTTAGACTAATGCTCACATATACATTTTTGGAAGAAAGTTTCTTATATATCTCACAAACAAAGTGTGTTTCTTTATGTAATTGAAAGTAATAGTGCTAAAAACATACTAAATGCAGTATATCATGGTTGATTTACAAATATTTATTCTAAAATTCTTAAGCACTTTGCTGCCAGATGCTGTTCTAAATGCTTTCCAGTATTCACATATTGCTGAAAAGCATCCTATGAAGTAAAATTAGTACCCTACTTCATACATGAAGAAACACAAAAACAGAAATTAATTTGCCCAGAGTTGCACATCTAGCTCCTGGAAGAACAAAAGGGGTGACACAGGAGAGTAAAAGGGAAAACACATTTGTAAAAGTGTTATAGAGTAGTAGGAAAACTAGAATTCTATTTTTTTAACCCTTTTAGATACCCATGAAAAATCAGATTCACTTAACAAGTGAATATATTTCTCAGTATCTTCTAGAGATGTGTGCTTTAACACACCCTTCATTTTTTAAATGGGTACAGCCCACCTGCTATTTATAAATTGATGTAAATAATAAGGAATATAAACATCTTATATCATAGTATCTTCTTATTTTATGAGTATCAGGTATCTTTCACAACCTGAAGAATTAATTTTTTCTTGTCAGCTATCTGTTAACATATATGCTGTTGGAAATCACATCCAATAATAATATGAAAAATCTCTCAGGGATGTTTATTACAAGACAGTATTTGTAATGGTCTTAGGGTGCTTTATATTACAGATGTTGTTGGTTTTTTTTTTTTAACCTGGGAACACGCCTGTAAACGAAGTAGATCTTTTGTATCCATTTGAAAATGATGAATGACAAACTTGAAGGTAATAGCTCCCTCAAATCATGTGAAAGAAAAACAAAACAAGCAATAAAAAAGACTCAAATATAAGATTCTTGATACCATATTTAATCCAGGGTCTATTATATTTGATTATTCCAAGGAAAAAGTCTTTGCCTTTTGCCATGCTATCTGATGCAATAATTGGTTTCAGTAAACTGCATAAACATTTGGATAAATTTGTATTACAAAGTGAGCAATGTAAGGGGTACTCTATAACTGAGCATTTTATAAGAAACATTTATAAATGTTGGACTAGATAATTTCCTCAGGGTTAAAATTAAATAAAAAGCTCAACGATGTTTTAGCTACATGGAAAAATAAAAATATTCCTACATTTATCAAATTATGTTAGTTCTAGAAAGGGAATCCTTAGTTTCTGACTTATTAAACACACGTAAATTTATACACTTGGCAGACAGTACCACAAAATGCACCCACAGCCTTTATCCACACACATACACATATCCATGCTTATGATCCATCTAGATGCTGTAATAGTACACAGAATAATACATAGAATTCTATACAAATTAAATCAGAGTAGATATATTATTGCTCTAGGACTCTAGGTCTTTAAATTTTCTAATATGCTTGTGCTTAAATAATTCACTAAACAGCTTAAAACTCAAGATTATATCTGAGATTCAATAGATGCGAATCTCTCCCCTTCCATTTGTAGTAAAGAACAGATTAAAGATTTCACTAATGAAAATGATTGCGATTAAGCCAGAAAATCTAGGACAGACCTTTCTGATAAATAAACCAGCTTTAAACACTGTTAATCTGATGAGGCTACGGAGAGTTTAATTAAAATTCTGTCTCCCATTTAACTCGTATTCCATAGTAAAATATCTACCAATACAGCTCAGCTTTATCTTTTAACATGATTATTTTTTATTTATTTATTTGTTTTTGGGTGCTGACTGGACAAAATATTTAAGTTTCAATAGACAAAATGTTTCGTTGACTTTATTCTTTTTAAGTAGGTGGTAAGAATCACAGCGGTGTGGATTGGCCTTTTTTTTTTTTTTTTTTTTTTTTGCCAGAAACGTCCATTGTATTGGCCAAGGGGAAAATTTTATGGAAAAAAAAGTTTGAACTTAGTGTTGCTGCTATTATAAGGACCTAATATATTTGATTTGGTAAATTTGTCATTTTGGCTACAGATTATACATTAAATACTTATGAGGTAGGAATTGGGACTTAGCTCTGGAGGACATCAGACCAAATTGAGGACTAGCTAAAAAAGGGATAGGAGGAAGCAACTCTCCATAAGACACCTCCTCCAGTGTGTCATGACAGTTTACCATTGCCATGCCAACACTGGGTTAAGGGTTGTTACCATCTCTTTCCATGGTAATGAGCTGATTACTCCAAAGTTATTACCCCTTACCTAGAAGTTTCGTGTAAATCATCCCTTTATCTACATGTAATTAAAAGTGGGTGTAAATATGACTGCAAAACTGCCCTGAGCTGCTACTCTCAGCATGCTACCAATGGGGTAGCCTTGCTCTTCAGGCGCAGTCACAGAGCTATAACACCGCAGGAGCTGTAATACTGCCACTTTAATAAACCTGGCGTTTTCTGCCCTATGACCAGCTCACCTTTGTCTTCTTTCCTGGGCAAGCCCAGAACCCTTGCAGGCTAAGCCCCACTTTGGGGCTTGTCTGGCCTGTATCAGGGCCTCAGTGTGGTGCCTGGCAAAGGGCAGAGAGAGAAGATGGCAGCATGAGAATCAGCAAGAGAAGTGGCAGTCAGCAAAACCACAGTGAGAGAAGCAGCGGTCAGCGATTGGAGGGCAGGCAGTCGGCGGTCAGTGGGTGGCACTGGTAAAGGCGGGTTGACAGTCAGTGGTATGGAAGTTGGCAGGATGGCAATAAGCAGGAAGGCAAGAAAAAGTGATCTGCAGCACAAGCTGGGGGACAATGAGAGGTGGCAAAGCAGAGCTGTTAATACCTAAGAGCTAAAACACCAACTGAAGGCTCTTTTCAGGGCCATCACTTTCATTGGTGGACAGGGGATTTGAGTAGACCAGCAAACAGCCATAGAATCACTGCCCCGTGTGAGACTTGCAGCTCTGAGCAGCAGGTGGGTGGGTAACCAGCCCCTCCCACCACTGCAGCTAAGCCCATCAGCAGCCATAGTGCCACTGCCCCGTGTGAAACACGCTGCTCCAACTGGCAGACTGGTGGGTTACAGTCTCCATACTGGCATCTCTCACCATGACAGCTGTGCCCACCCAAGCTGAGGGATCCTGGAGAGATCATCACTCATATTCCCATATGGAAGACTGTCATCACTGTTTGGCTCTGGTGGATGTGTGAGTGTCCCCTCTGCCCCCACCTCCATAGTATCAGGAGAACTATGAAATAAAATAAAAGCCTTTGGCCAGGTGACCAGTTTGAAACCCCCGTTGTTTCAGTGCTCCAAAACATGTCCTTGTCACCCTTTCCCCTGGTCCTTTCTCCTCTGACTCCATTTTAATATTCCATCGGTCATTTTATTTTCATTTCTAAAATGTATGTTTTGTTTGCAGTCTTCTGTTTGCTTTTGGCTTTCTGTCACCTGTGTTAAGGCAGGACCTTTGGCTGTGAGAGGTCCCTCATTTTCTTGGCTCTGGTATGCTACTGTCACATTGTTTGGTGACCGCAACTTGGTCTTGGGTTCACTGTTGGCCACTGCCTTGGGTGTCCCAAGAGTATTGGCATTTGACGTGGGAAACTTCATTGGCTGAAACTCAGGCTCTCTGGGTTGTCAGCATTGGTTTTAGCCACCCGCTAGATACTCTGAGATATTCAGCATTGACATTCTCTCTAGGATTGTGAGTTCTATACCTTTCCTCTAAGGAAACATTGCTCTTGCCTTTTGATGCCCTGAAGTTAGACGTATTATTTTTGTAATAGCCAGTTACAAGCCCCTTTTTGTGTCACAACGGCCTTGCTCAAGCCCTTCTTGGTCAAAGGAACTGGGAGTTTCTAGGCTTCTGGCCAGATGGACAGCCATCTGCAGTGCTAGACAAGTGGAGAACTGAATTTTTGTTGGTGGTGGTGGTGTCTCTGCTACTGGGTTCGTTCTCCAACAGGCTAGAGCCTCTGAGTTCTCCCCTCGGCAGCACTGTTAACTCCCTTCCCTTCCTCCCTTCCACTGTCACTATTTGTTTAGTCTCTCTCTGCCCCACCCTCACTCTGTGAAATTTAGATTCAACATCCAATTGCCCTTTTGTAGCTGGTAATCTACTTTTGTAACACCTTGCTATCTATGTTTTGTCGAAAGTGGGACATTAGAAGGGAGATGTCACTGAGCAGTTGCTAAACTTCAGCTAACTGTAATTCCCTTTAGAGATCTTTAGGCATGTGGACAACAGTAAGCATCCCAAAGGACTTGCCACTAGGTTGTTCTTTAGACAAGTGGAGCAAATTCCAATTATTGGACAAATTGAAAGGAAAGAAAACTCGTTTACTATTGTAATAATATTTGGGTTCGATACAAATTGGTAAGCCAATAGATTTGGCCATGGCATGGTTCTTTATGTTATAATGACATTGTACCATTACATTGGCTTTGTAAAAATTCAGGAAAATGAGAGTTTCTTATGTGCAGGCTTTTATGGCCCTCTAAGATCCTAATCTAAGGGCTAGCTGTAGAATGTGTCTGGCTCCATAGAGGAGCCTTCGTTAACCCTAGATGTAGCAGGCAAGAATACTGAGTACGGATTGGACACAGGAGAAGCATACTCAGTTGTAAC
This sequence comes from Cacajao melanocephalus, assembly GCA_963573385.1. Classification (NCBI taxonomy): domain Eukaryota; kingdom Metazoa; phylum Chordata; class Mammalia; order Primates; family Pitheciidae; genus Cacajao; species Cacajao melanocephalus. The sequence goes on from CAUYLG010043656.1 coordinate 54,958, forward strand.
CCATTTCTCAGGGCCACCGTCTTCCCACTCCTGTAAAGTAACAGGAATTACTGTACAAGAGTAGGAAGATGGTGGCCCTGAGAAATTACTCTTGTACAGTAACAGGGGATGAAAATGCTTGCAAAAATTAGGAGATTCACCAACTGCCTTGGTTTCATCATGGGGGACCATATACTTTCCCTCAGGTTTTTACTCGTACCAGAGTGTCCTATCCCTCTACCCCATTACAGGCTACAACTCAGTTTGGGGTGCCTCATGAGGAGGCAACAAGACAGGAGGGGATGCTTCTCCTCACTCTAAGTGCTCGCCCTGACAGATAAGGAGAAGACCTCCCTTCCACTACATATTGCTTCTCAAGTAGACCTCTGTGTTTGGGACATGAAAGTTCCCAGTAGAGATGTTAATGTACTCCAATTCCAGGTTATTTTACAAATCAAAAAGAAAGCATTATGACATTGTAGCCCCCTCAGACTAAGAGACAGTTAGGAGCCTTTCTGGGCATGGCCAGATTCTGCTGCATCTGGATTCCCCGGTTTGAGTTTACAGCAAAGTTATTCCTTGAATCTCTAAAAGGGATGATCATGAGCCTTTGAATTGGAATGGAACTTGCCACCATGCATTAACTCTAAAGAAAAACTGGGAACAGCTTCTGATTTGGGACTCCCTAAGCTAGAAAAACCTTTCACTGTCTATGTGTCTGAAGAACAAGGGTCAGCTTTGGGGGTCCCAACATGAATGCTCGGGAATAGCTCTAGACCAATGGCTTAATTCTCTAAACAGATAGAACAGGTGGCAGCTAGGTGGCAAGGATGCCCCTAAGCTGTGGCCACTACTGCTCTATTGGTAGAAGAAGCCAATAAGTTTACCTTGGGACAACAATTACATGTCATGACCCAACCACCATGAACTGCCCCACACTTAAGAGGGATTCTGAGATACCCAGACCACAACCCCAACTCCAACACCAAGTACAGAGGGTCCTAGAAGCAAAAGGACACCAGTGGCTAAAAGGAGGTCACATATTTAGATATCAGTCCCTTCTGCTTGTACCCCAGATGTTACCCTTAAAGTATGTTGAGTTTTAAACCACATGACTCTGTTGCCAGATTTCACTTCCCAGGACACAAATCCCCAACTTATTTGCTCCTGTGTGGAAACCATAGAACAGACCTATTCTAGCAGATGACTTCAAAGATGAGCCCCTGCCTATTTCCCGTGTTGAGTGCTTTACAGATGGTAGTAGTTTTACTCCTGAGAGAGTAAGAAAGACGGGTTAGCCAACGAAAGGTCATTGAGACCAAAGCTTTAATTAGAAATCGCCAATTAGAAGAAAAAATAAAACACAGGTCACCATATTTACCAATTTGAAATATGGGTTCCTAGTGCTCCATGCTCCTGAAGCTGTATGGAGAGAAAGGGGACTACTAATGGCTAACGGATTCCTCATACAGCAACACTCTGAGATCTTAAACTTTTAGATGCTGTCCAGCTCCAAAAGGAGGCAGCAGTTATTCACTGCAGAGAACACCAAAAAGGGAGACCTCTATTATCAAAGGAAATGCTCCTGTAGAGAGAGCAACTAAGGCCACAGCTAAACAATACCAGTAATACAGGCCACTTCATTAATGCCAGGCACTCCATCCAGGTCAGCAACACCATACTATACCCCGGAGGAAATTAAATGAGTAGAAAGGCTTACAAAAGGCAAAGGATCTCTCAGGAGGGTTATGAAGAAGCAACAAACTCTTCCTCCTGGAGGCTGAGCCGTGGAAAATAGTTAAGTATTTCCATGGCTCCTTACATTTCGAATGGAATTCCCTATTCAAATTATTCTCTCAATTTTTTTTGGAAAGAAACTATCTTAGATTGCAAAGAGAGTCACCAGGGCCTGTGAATTTTATGCCCGTAATGACCCTGACACCCCATTCTCCCTCCCTTACTCAAACCTGTACAACATAAAGGAGCTTATCCTGGGGAAGACTGGCAAACAGATTTTATGCAGATGCCACTGTACAGGAGGTGAAAACATTTGCTAGCATTTATCGACACGTTCACCCAGTGGATAGAGGTTTTCTTCTCAAGGACAGATAGGCTATTAGAAATGTTCAAATTTTTAGTTCAAATTTTAACTTAAGGAAATCATCCCAAGGTTTGGATTACCTAAAACTCTGCAGAGTAAAAATGGACCCTCTTTTGCAGCTAATGTAACCTCAGCAGGTTTCCTCAGCCTTCAGCATTCCCTGTCACCTTTACTCCTCCCGGAGACTCCAATCCTCAGGTAAGGTAGAAAAAACTAATCATGGTTTTAAAAGGACATTAGCAAAGCTCTTATCAGGAGACTCCATAGGCCTGGGTTTCTCTCCTACCCATAGCCCTGTTATGGATAAGGATGGCCTCAAAGGGAACTCTAAAACTTAGTTCATTTGAGATGATGCATGGGAGGCTCTTTTTAACTTTAGACCTCCTATTTGATGAAGAGACACATAGAATGCTCACCCATATTATCAACATAGGCCAGGTTCAAAAGGCCCTCCAAACATATGAAAACAAAATATCGCCTCCTCCCACATGGGAAAGAATAAACCCTCCTATTCAATCTGGAAGCTTAATCTTGCTAAAAACTTGGAAAGAAGGATCCCCTGAAGATTGATTATAACCAAAAGGAAAGGACCCCTGTTGGGTGTTGTTGAGTACCCTCCTTGCTGTTAAACTTCAGGAATTAACTAGTTGAGTACACTGATCCAGGATTAAAATTGTTTCTTATGAGTCACAGGCACAGAAGGAGGACACAAACAACAACATCTGTGAGCCTTTGACCTTCACTACCTGTTTAAAAGAATCAACACTCAAACAGAAGTGGTAATGTGATGCTGTGGGTGGGAATAGGAGCTTTAATATTTTCCTTCTTCTTAATTTTAATATTTCTTTTCTGTCACTTTAGCTAGTCTTCTTGGAAGTACCTCTTTTGTCCTTGTTGAGTCTAGAGGCCACTCTGAGGCCCAACTTGACACCATGTTGTCACTGCTAAGACAGTTTGTTCTCCCTATTACTCTGATCCAGTGTGGGTGGGAACATAATTCTATCATAAATATTTCAACAATTATAGCATCAGGGTATCATCTTCATGGTTTCTTGGTCTGTTATCAATATGTCCAGGACAGAGAATTTTATCTTATCCATAAAATCTCATGACCATCCCCCCAGACCTCCCAACTAACCACAGCAATTATTGAAATAACCCAAACTCCTACTTGGTGAGTGGAACTCTCCCTGACTTAATGGATTCCAACTGTACCAATTTCTCACCACTGTTACCTGGACCTGGGAAATTGAGTATCTATACCTCCAGTGAACTAACGTTTCTACCTTTTGTGCCCACATTTGCATCATTGACACAAAAACAGAAGCTTCCCTTGATGCTGTGATCCAACTTTAGTTCCCAAGTTCCCAAGGCCACAACAAAGTAAATGTATTCCACATGTAAGCAAAGAGACCATATAAGCTATCTTTTACCAGATCAGATCATACAAAGGAAAAACAACTGCCTAGTCTGGGAAGGTGGAAGTACTGCCCTTTTCTGTTTGATCATCTTTATTGGAATAAGATTAAAAAGTATATGTAAACCCAACTTGGCAGCAAAGGATAAACATTACACCCCATATGACCACTATTTTTGCCCGGCCTGGATGCGCTTTTGTTTGTTACTATGAATGGAAAGAAGTCACATCCTGTAGCTGTTCCAAAATCCACAGGAAGCCACTTCTTCTTGTTTAGTTTTCCCTTGTGTGTCAAAAACTTGGAACAGAGCTAAAGGTATGTTAGCCATTCTTGCCCCTCCCGGGGTCACTAAAACGGGAATGGGGCAGAAGCAACTTCCCATAAGAAATGCCCACCAGTGTGCCATGGCAACAGTCAGCAGTTACCACCCCTTTCTATGACAATGTCCTGATAACTCAAAAGTTAATACCTTTTCCATACAAATTTCTATGCATAATTAAAGGTAGGTATAAATATAACTGCAAAACTGCCTAAGCTGCTACTGTCAGCACATTGCCTGTCGGGTAGCCATGTTTTTCATGAGCAGTCACAGAGCTGTAACATCACTGGAGCTGTAACACTTCCACTTTCATAAACCTGTTTTCTTCTACTGTACTACTGATTCATCCTTGAACTATTTCCTGAGAAAAGCCAAAAGCCCTCATGGGCTAAATCCTGTTTTGCAGCTCTCCTGCCCTGCATCGTTTACACATTAGTTACAAATCTACTGTAGCCTTTTGACAAGTCAGGCATGTAACACTAAAACACCCTTTTAATCTTTCTGATGGAAACTCTTTCTGCTGATTAAATACATTTTTTTTTGTACCGTAGATAGCATCAATGCCTCCATCCATTGTCTCATCTCTCTGTTACATCTTCCATGTCTTTATCTTTACCAGATTTTGTAAACGAGTACCAACGCTAAAATACAAATTCACAAAAAACCAAAACCAATCAACAATGAGAAATCCAACAGAAATTTTTTTCCTAGAACTTGTATCATCTTTAATTCTTATGCTGGCTCTCTCTTTCCTTTTTCAGCCCTCTTGACGTAGTAATGTAAAGCCATTTCTCTACTTCTCTCTCTTTTTTTCTTTTTTAAAAATTCTTTTATCCTTAATCCACTGCAGTCAGGCCTCTTCCCCTAGTACACTGATGAAACATTCCTATTATGAGTCACCAATTTCCTCCTGATTGACAAATAAGTAGGCATATTTAATTATATTATTTTGCTTCATGTGACATGGTGGACTCTTCATGATGTATGATTTGTGACTGCCATGGGAAAAAGAACTAGGTTGGTGGTTTTCTTCAACTCTGGCTCTTAATTCTCAGTGAACTTCCCAGGTTCCCTACTCTCGTCCATTCTTTACACTGTTGACGTTCTTTTGATTTTTATAATTCATACAGTTTTACTAGACAAAGTTATTCATTGCTTTGAGTTTGACCACACATATAACAGTCTCCACAATATAGTCATTTGAATAACCTGGAGATACCTCAAATTCCAATGAACATTTATTGATGTTAACTAGTGGTTTTGATGCTAAAAACCCAATTGCATTTATTTGTCCACAATGTATGCCAGGTTACATATATTCCCTTTTAATCTTCACAATTTTTCACTTAGTGGATTATGATGAGGTTTAAATGTAAAATTTATGGTAAAAAATGAAAATTGGAATAGTAAAGACCTTAGTATATTAGCTCAAGAAATGAATGCTTGATAATATATAAAGTATACATTTAAAATATATTTTTAAAATATAAAATATAAATTATAAAATGAAAATGATTTTTCTTAACTATTATTTAACTGAAGTTCTGGTTTTCTCTTTGATTTCAGGGAAAAATCTTACTTTAAGGTTTGTTTATGTAGAAGCTAAGGGAAAGCTTCCCTTCTGCCCTCTGAAGGTTCATTGAAAATGAACTGACCATAGACAGATTAATAGGAGAAAAGATATACAGATACATTTTTTGCACATAGCATGAGGGGAATACAGGACAATGATTACCCAATAAGTCAGTGGGGTACAGAGGCTTATATACCCTTCTTCACAGGGAAGGGGAGATGAGATAAAGGAGTAAATGATTTTTATGGGAGAATAATTGACTTAATGTTTAGACAATGATTAGTAAACACTTCTCTTTGGAAATTTAATGAGACCTGAGAACAGAAAAGGGTTTGAAATAAAATTAATCCAGGCTCTAAGTGATTTGAATTTTAATCTTCTCCAGTTAATACAATTTTTGTAAAAAAGAAAAAGAAATGCAAATTGTATTTGTCTTTGATTGAGAGTCTCCCATTTCTGTGTAGAGAAGGTAACTTCACAAAACAGCCTCATTCTGTGCTTTCTGGGCTAGACAGAGGATGAAGGCAGAGGATGTAGGTGGAAGGTCAGAGTGACTTTGAAGCTGCCTCTTTAGTTCAGCATGTCAAAGTATAATATTTTGCGTTATCATTTTTGGAGATCCAACATTTGGTTGTTTGTTTTTGTGATTAGTATTGTTCTTAAAATAGGACCAAAGTGTTACTACAGTGAGAAATGTATTAAAAACTTTGGTGCAATATGTATGTATGTATGTATGTATCAAATATTTCCTTGTTTCAGTGAAAGCTTGACTGGGTGGTTCTTTCCTCTATTACCTAAGTGTAGTGTCAACTAATTATCTTTTGATTAAATCGTTAAAAATAATTAGTCTAATGGGTTTTATCTAAACAATTTTTTAGAAACTGAAAGATGTGTTAGAATGTTGTGACAGTTAATACTGAGTATGAAATTTATTGGATTGAAGGATACAAAGTATTGATCCCGGGTGTGTCTGTGATGGTGTTGCCAAAGGAGATGAACATTTGAGTTAGTGGGCTGGGAAAGGCAGACCCACCCTTGTTCTGGGTTGGCACAATCTAATCAGCTGCCAGAGCAGCTAAAATATAAGCAGGCAGAAAAATGTGGAAAGAGAATGGCCTAACCCTTCAGTCTACATCTTTATCCCATGCTGGATGCTTCCTGCCCTTGAACATCAGACTCTAGTTCTCAAGTTTTGGAACTCGGACTGGCTGTCCTTGCTCCTCAGCCTGCAGACGGCCTATTGTGAGACCCTGTGATCATGTGAGTTAATACTTAAGAAACTCCCCTTTATATTTATACATCTATTCCATTAGTTCTGTCCCTGTAGACAACCCTGACTAATACAAATGTCTTTCATAGCTAGTTTGTGTAGAGCATTAATCTAAGTATTTCAAAGAATGATCAACATATATCTTTTAAAATATTTTATTGGGATTACATTCATATAACCTAAAGTTAACCCTTTTAAAGTGAAAAATTCAGGAGCATTTAGTACATTTACAGCACAACTTCATCTCTAGTTCCATCATATTTTCATCATCTCAGAAGGAAATTACATGCCCATTAAGCAGTTATTCACCATTTTGTCACTGCCATCCTCAAGTCCTTGAGTCACAATCGGCTTTCTGTCTTTATACTTTCACGTATTCTGGATGTTTTCTATACATTGAATAATGCAAGATGTGACACTTTACGTTTTACTTTTTTACTTAACATATATTTGAAGTTCATTTATATTGAATCATATATCAATATTTAATTCATTTTCATGGTTAAATAACATTTCATTGAATTTATAGTCCTCAGTTGGTTTATCTTTTTATTCCCTGAAGAACTTTTGGGTTGTACCCACATATTGGCTCTTGTGAATAATCCTGCAATGAACATGTATATACATGTATTTGTTTGAGTGCCTCTTTTTGATTATTTTACGTATATTCCTAAGACTTGAAATTATTGAGTCAAAGGATTATCCTGTTTAACATTTTGAGAAACTGTTAAACTGTCTTTCATACAAGCTAAATCATTTTATATTCCTATGAGTGATGTATAAGGGTTTTGTTTTTTTCACATCCTCACCAACAATTGTTTTTCATTAAAAAATAAATAATACCTGGCCTAGTGTAGTGGCTCACTCCTGTGATCCCAGCGCTTTGGGAGGCGGGTGGATCACAAGGTCAGGAGATCGATGTCATCCTGGCCAACATGGTAAAACCTCATCTCTACTAAAATACAAAAAAAAAAAAAAATGCTGAGCATGGTGGTAGGCACCTATAGTCCCAGCTACTTGAACCTGGGAATCAGAGGTTGCAGTGAGTCAAGATTGTGTCACTGCATTCCTCCAGCCTGTCAAAAGAGTGAGACTTCATCATAAATAAATAAATAAATAAATAAAAGCTTTCCTAGTGGGTCGCAGTGGTTCCTCAATATGGTTTTGAGTTATACTGCCCCAATGATGAATGCTATTGAGTATCTCTTCATGTGCTCATTAATCATTTGTTTATCTTTCTTACATGAATGTGTATTCAAGCCCATTTCCCATTTTAACTGTTTCTTATGTTTTTGTTGTTGAATAAGAGTTATATATATATATATATATATATATATATAAATGAGATACTGGCCTCTTTGCAGAGCTATAGTTTGCAAATATTTTATTCTAGTCTAAAGTTGTCTTTCACTTTCTTGATAATGTCCTATGATGTACAAAGATTTTAAATTCTGATGAATCCAATTTATCTACATGTTTTCTTCTGTTGCTCTTCCTCTTGTTATTTTGAAGAATTCAAGACATATCTAATGTGATGAAAATTTGCCCATAAGTTTTTTATAATTTTATCTCTTATATTTTGGTCATACATCCATTTTGAGTTTTCTTTTTATATGGTGTGAGGTATGAGTTCAATTTTCTTATTTTGATTGTGCATATCTAATTGTTTCAGTACCATTTGTTGAAGAGATTATTCATTCCCTCATTGGGTGATTTTGGTACACTTGTTAAGCATCAACTGACCATTGATACATTGGTTTATTTCTGAATCTGGAATTCTTTTTGATTGGCCTGTATGTCTATCCTTATGCTAGTACCACACTAAGACAATGCTTTATCAATCATCTCTAAATAAGTTACTTCTTAAGTCTATATTATCATGTAATCCCAAAATTGGAATATCCTTGTAAAATGTGAGCCTGTGAGCCTGAAAGTTGGGGCTGCATATTAAATCTTACAGTACAAGTTGACTAATATTTATAATATATATTAAGGGCATTGTGTTTGAATAACAAAAACACTTAGTGTATTTTTCATGCCCTTAAGCATTTTGCCTCCTTTTCTTTACCTTGTATCTTAAGAACTAATAGATTACCTCTTAAAGTTTATTGCAAACCAAGTCAAATAAAATAAACCTTTAATCCCAGGACATTGTGAGGCCAAGGTGGGAGGATTGCTTGAACCCAGAAGTTCAAGACCAGCCTGGGCAAGATGGCAGGACCCCATCTCTATGAAAATAATTTAAAAATCAATTGGGCATGGTGATATGCACCTGTAGTCTCAACCACTCAGGGGGTTGAGGTGGGAGGATATCTTGAGCCCAGGAGTTCAAGGCTGCAGTGAGATGTGATCATGTCACTACACTCCATCCTGGGCAACAGAATGAGACCCTGTCTCTAGAAAAAGAAAGCAAGAGGGACAAAAAGAAATAAAATTGCAATAACTTTAATACTAAGACTGTTGCTTCTCAGTGAGCTTAAATTTTAGGACACAAAGCAGATTTATAACATTGTTCTTTTCACTTGCTATGTCTAATCAAATCTCTAATTAGTAATGACATATCTCATTTTGGTTTTCAGCTTTAATAACAAATTTCTGTTTAAATATTGATCTTCCAGAATGGCTTATGAGGTATAGCAATAAAGGAAGGGATTTCTGAATAGTAGGAGTATACTAATCTGTCCTCATGCTGCTAATAAAGACATACCTGAGACTGGGTAATTTATAAATAAATGGGTTTAATTGACTCAGAGTTCAGCATGACTGGGAATTGCTCAGGAAATTTACAATCATGGCAGAAGGCAAAGAGGAAGCAAGGCAGTTTTTTCACAGGGCAGCAAGTTCAAGAAGTTCAAGCAGAGGGAATACTTGACACTTATAAAACCATGAGATCTTGTAAGATTCACTCATTATCATGAGAACAGTATGGAAGAATCCACTCCCATGATTCAATAACCTCCACCTGGTCCCACCCTTGACCTATGGGGATTATGGGGATTACAATTAAAGAACAGATTGGGTGGTGACACACAGCCAAATCATATCACACTGCTCCTGAGCCCTCCCAAATCTCGTGTCCAAACATTTCAAAGCACATTCATGCCTTCCCAATATCCCCCAAAGTCTTAACTCATTCCAGCATTAACCAAAAAGTCTAATCCAAAGTCTCACCTGAGACAAGGTACGTCCCTTTCACCTGTGAGCCTGTAAAATCAAAAGCAAGTTAGTTACTTTCTATATACAATAGGGTAACAGGCATTGGATATATACATCCATTCCAAATGGGAGGAATTGGCCGAAAAAAAGGAGCTACGGGCCTCATGCAAGTCCAAAATCCAATAGGGCAGTCATTAAACCTTAAAGTTCCAGAATGATTTCCTTTGACTTCATATCTCAAATCCAGGTCACGCTGATGCCAGAGGTTGGTTTCCACAACCTTGGGCAGCTCCACCTCTGTGGCTTTGCAGAGTAAATCTCCCTTCCCAGCTGCTTTCATGGGCTGGAGTTGAGTGTCTGTGGCTTTTCCAGGCACAGAGTGCAAGGTGTCAGTGGATCAACAATTCTGGGGTCTGGAGGATGGTGGCCCTCTTCTCACAGCTTAACTAGGCAGTGCCCCCACTGGGGATTCTGTGTGGCAGCTTGCATGCCACATTTCACTTCCACACTGCCCTAGCAGAAGTTCTCCATGAAGGCTCTGCCACTGCAGCAAACTTCTCCCTTGACATGCAGGTGCTTCCAATCATCTTCTGAAATCTAGGCAAAGATTCCCAAATCTCAATTCTTTCTGTACACCCACTGTCTCTACACCATGTAGAAGTTGCCAAGGTGTGGGGCTTCCACACACTGAAGCAATGGCCCGAGCTGTAGCTTGGCCCATTTTAGTCACAGCTGGAGCTGAAGCAACTGGGACCCAGGGAATCACATCCTGAGGCTGCACACAGCAGGCAGCCCCTTGGGACCCACCCAGGAAACCATTTTTTCCTTCTTAGACCTCCAGGCCTGTGATGGGAGGGGCTGCTGTGGAGGTCTCTGAATGCCCCAGAGACATTTTCTTTATTGTCTTGGTGATTAACATTTAGCACCTGGTTACTCATGCAAATTTATGTAGCTGGCTTGAATTTCTTACCAGAAAATGGGTTTTTCTTTTCTATCACATCATCAGGCTGTACATTTTCCAACATTTTATGCTCTGCTCCCTTTTAAACACTTTACCACTTAAAAATTGTCTCTGCTATATACCCTAAATCATCTCTCTCAAATTCAAGGTTCCATAGATCTCCAGGGTGGGGCAAAATGCCACCAGTTTCTTTTCTAAAGCATAGCAAGAGTGACCTTTACACCAATTCCCAACAAGTTCCTCATTTCCATCTGAGACCACCTCAGCCTGAACTTCTTTGTCCATATCACTATCAGCATTTTGGTCAAAGCCATTCAACTAGTCTATAGGAAGCTCCAAACTTTCCAATATCTTCCTGTCTTATTCTGAGCTCTCCTAACTATTCCAACCTCTGCCTGTTACTCAGTTCCAAAGTCACTTCTACATTTCGGGGTGTCTTTATAGCAGCACTCTACCCCATTGGTACTAATTTACTTTATTAGTCCATTCTCACACTGCTAATAAAGACATGCCAGAGACTGTGTAATTTATAAAGGAAAGAAGTTTAATTGACTCACAGTTCAGCATGGCTGGAGAGGCCTCAGGAAGTTTACAAAAATGGTGGAAGATGAAGGGGAGGCAAAGCAGCTTTTCACAAGGCAGCAGGAAGGACAAATGCAAACAGAGGAAATGCCAGGCACTTATAAAACCATCAGATCTCGTGAGACTCATTATCATGAGAATAGTTTGTGGGTAACCACTTCCATGATTCAATTACCTTCACCTGGTCCCACCCTTGACCCATGCGAATTTTGGGGACTACAATTCAAAGTGAGATTTGTATGGGGACACAGAGCCAAACCATATCAAAGAGATTCTCTGATTACCAGATAACTACCATTTATGTAAATATAAAGAGACATGAACCTTTAAAACAATAATCTCAGTAGTGATTAACTCCTGTTGTACTGAAATCCAGTTCTTAAAGAATCAGTCATATGGTTGGCAGCTAAATAGAACTCAATGACGTTTGGTTAACTACAGTTTGTATGATTTTTTAAATAGCCATATATCACCTTTACCCAGATTTTTCTTCCCCATAATATCTTTCATTGACAATGGATAGGTAGATTATTTATACTAATAATAAGATGTGAAAAGAATTTAAAATGACTTCTGACTCTTCGAAGTCTATATATATTATACTTACAAATTTAAAACATATTTTTAGACAGAGTACATTGTATTGTCTCTGATTTGCTGAAATTAATGACACATGAGTAATATGTATGACATTGTTAGTCAGAAAATACCTTCATCTTGAATTTTATATACCCTGAATATTCTGAATAAATAGATGTTGACCATGCATACATACACAAGGCATGCTTTGTTCCTATATGTTTCATGTAAATAATGAATAACAGAGTAATATCTACTTCTATCTCTCTGTTTTTAAGATAAGTGTAAATTTCTTTAGAGTTTCAAATACAAAAGTTGCTGAATGAATCAATCTCCATAGAATGTACTGAGGGAAATCTATTTCCTTTTTCATAGTTATAATTATAGAAGACCAACAATATCAGATACAGAAAATATTTGGTAAATGTCTGAGTTGAGCACTATAAAGTTCTAAGCAGCACATTGTCTTTAGATAGCCTGATTAGTCCATGTAGGGAGCATTCTCTAAAAAAACCAGTCTTTACAAAATATTGATTGTTCTTTGGTAATATTTATTTACTTTTCAAATTTTACAGTTTGTTATAAACTGGTAGAAGTCCTAAAGATACTCTATTCTAAATACCTCATTGCAGAGTTGAAACAACAGAGTTTAAAAATGTTCAAGTTACTTGATCATGTGCAAATGCCAGGGTTAGCATCTTCATTTCTTAACTCCCAGTGCAGTGATTAAAAAATCATAAAATTAACATTTTATAATAAAGGCACAAAAACAAAGCATGAATATTCATTGGAAAAACTTTAAAAAAACTTGGAAAATATAGTAGTAAAAATTTGTGAAAAACTTAAAACACACCTATTTCTATTTTATTCATTTAAGAGGATTATGAAAATTAAGTGATGCTTTCAATTCCAACTATTATTTCCTCACTCATATTTTTTGAGTTCCTAAAAGTCAACATATCTAATTTATTTTCTTTTGTTCCTTTTATGGTGGTACAGAATTTACTAAATGTCAATTATACTAACAATGATTAATTTTAGTTTTTCTAAGATACCTGAGGTATAACTAATATGCCCTTTTTATTTTTATTTTTTAATTTTTAAAAGTATTATACCTTAAGTTCTGGGGTACTTGTGCAGATCTTGCAGGTTTGTTACATAATGTAGATAATGGGGTGATAGATGCAGCAAACCACCACCATGGCACACGAATACATCCATTTTAAAACTGAAACTAATAAATGGTATAATGTGATTCGCCTAGTAAGTGTTGTAATCGGGATATTAACCTTTGTCTGAAATTCTTTCAAGACTTTCTTTCAATTCTGCTACCTGCATTCTAAAATATCATCTTTGTTTTCAGGATTTTTATACTTGAGCTCATGAGGCATCATGAGACTGTAAGATTTCTACAATCAATAGATGCATTTGTCTTTACTATTGTACATTAGAGTTTTACAAGTATTAGGGAAGATCTTTCTATATATTTTGTGAGTCAAAACTGATCTTTTTACCTTTGTTAATGGTGACTCTATCTTTCCAGCTGCTCAGGCAGAAAACTTACACTTTTCTTTAATTTCCTCTTGACACTAGCCTTAATGTGCATTCAGTGCTCATCCACTTCACAGCTTTTTCATATTGATAACCATGACACCAGATACCCTCAACTTTCACCTGACTCATTCTAGTAGTCTCCATCTCCTAACTAGTCCTGACTGTTTCAGCTCTTGCCTGCATTGATTCTACTCCTAAAAGAATTAACAGTTATCTTTTTAAATGGTAAATTAATAATGTTTTTCTGTACTTTAGTTCCTCCATCTTACTTAGAATAAAAAGTGAGAAACCTTATCGTGTCCTGCAAAGACCCAGAGAAACTAGATTCAACCTTCATACACATGAGAAGAGATAGAAACACATTTCTGACCTTATCTCCTCACTTCCTCTTTAACCCTTTGCCCCAGTCACTATGACCTCCTTGTTATTATTCTCAAATCAACCAGAGTGACACTTTTGAATCAGGACCTTTATAATTTAGTTTTGTGTGGTTTTAAGATGTATGCACTGCTAACTCCTTTACCTCCTTTAAATCTCTGATAATATTATCAGTGTGATGATCTTTAAATACGTTATTAAGACAGAAATCAATTATTTATTTTGGGTCTTCCAGAAGAAGACTTTATAAGTTATCTACTTTGAAGAAACAATTCTTTAAAATTTCAATGTTTTGCAGAACAGTGCATTTGTAAAATAAAGTCATCATTGTATGATAATGTAAAATTACTATAAAATTTTTTAAGCATTGACTCTCACTTTCTGTATTTATCTCAGTATACTATTGACACAAAGTTATGTAGATGAGCATTGTGTCTCATAAACATATGCATACATGTTAGCAGGGGATCATGTGAAAGTGAATGTTCTATTATAGTAGACATATGGTGAGGCCAGAGATCCTGCATTTTTTTGTTGTTGTTGCTTTTTGAGACAGAGTCTCACTCTGCCACCCAGGCTGGAGTGCAGTGGCACTATCCTGGCTCATTGAAACCCCTGCCTCCCATGTTCAAGCGATTCTCCTGCCTCAGCCTCCTGAGTAGCTGGGGTTATAGGCAAGTGCCACCACACCTGGCTAATTTTTGTATTTTCAGTAGAGACTGGGTTTCACCATGTTGGCCAGGCTGGTCTCAAACCCCTGATCTCAGGTGTTCCACCCATCTCGGCTTCCCAAAGTGCTCGGATTACAGGCATGAGCCACCATGCCCGGCCAACATTCTGCATTTTTAACAGATTTCTCCAGGATGCTGTTCCTAATTCATACTTGGAGTGGGAATGCCTGGAAAGCAGAGCCTGAAGCAATGATTAAAGTGCTAACATTTTCTTTGCAATTCCTAAGCTTCAAGAGGTTTGAATGAGAGATACAGAAAATTGAAAAAGAACAAAGAGAGAGAGAAGCAAGGAAATTTGATTCTTAATGGCTTTCACTGTAAGGAGTTAAAACTGTCAATAAAATTTCACTGACGTGTAGTCACAATGAACTAAATTTTTTATGAAAATGTTCAGAGATGAAGTTAACCTTGAAAGAGAGAAAGGCTCTTAAAGTTAACCTTGAGAGAGATAAAGGTATTATCTGCAAAGCTTGTCAATTTTCACACAATGAACAGCTGTTTCCTTCATGCTTTTGAGTATTATCAGCTGTCCCCTCAGTGATTTCTTAGAGATCTAGATTCTTTCATCATGGGAGTACTATTTCAGATAAGTCCCAAAGTATAGGAGAACCACCTAAAATAGGCAACATGTTAAGGAATAGAAAATGGAAACAATGTATAAGAAAATCCAATATTCAAAACAAATAAGCTGTTTCACTCTCTTCCAAGCTTATTTTATTTTTTCTTCCATAATAGGTATCACAAGCTGATGGTGTATATATATTTTATTTATATATAAACTATTTAAATATAAATATATTTATATTATATATTATATATGATTATAGTAAATATATTTATTTATAATATATATTTAATATATATTATACTAGATATGCATATAATATATAAAATACATGTATATATATAATATATATGTGTATATATGTGTGCATGTGGGTATATATGTATAACAGATTTGTTTTTATTTTCTCTCATTATAATAATGAAAGAAATTGTAGTTGAGGGCAAAGACATTTTTTGTTATCTAGCCCCAAAATTATGTCTAACACATAGTAGCTGCTAAATAACAATACGGCAAATAACTAACTGTGTCAGTAAATTTTATAAAGTATCTATATGAAGAGATTGAGTCCAAAATAAAAGAGTTAAAATGACTCTTCTCTTTACTCTTGGTTATATAATTTTTCCCTGTGGTGATGCATTTTCCTGTGGCAAGTCTTCAAATCAGGGAGTTACACAGAAACTTGCCTGATGAAATGTTTGGCAGTAGCATTTCACTATTGCAGATTAATTAACCAAAGTCAAAAATTAGCAAGGTTTGTGATTAGGGCAATATACAAGAAATCATTTTTTCAGAAAATAATATGTCCCAGGCTGAAATGTTATTAAGTTCTGCTAAAAATGAACAAATATATTTTACTGAATTTTGATTATATTTTCCCTTGATTTCAAAAGTAATCTCATTTTTATTAGTGTCACTATATAGTTTGTTATTTTTCATTTAATTTATTGCAAATGAGACTATTCTTATGAATTTCAGGCATAATTTTAAATCATACTATAACTAGGTCTACAAACCTTTCCCTACAGGATGGATGTAAGATATTTTCAGGTGTATTACTTAACAATTTAAAGCACCTTCTTTTGACATTATAAAATAGTATTTATTAATGTATCTAACATTATAGTTTCATGGTAGCACATCTACAAATCTCCTTTTCATTTTGCTCCATATTTACTAGTTGTTTTATTTATATAATTTCTGTTTTCCAGAAGAGATAGTGAGAAAAAATCAAATTAACTTTGTTTTATATTTTTGACTTTTATGCTTAGATATTCCTTTTATCAAATTCAATATGTGATTTATTTATTTTTACAGTGTTTAGAGTACATGATAATATCACAGATTGTATTTATACATATAATTCTCTCACCAAGAGACAGAATTATAATTTCACTTACTCATGTATTTATCATCTATTTTGTGATTACTATACGTGTATTACCATGCAAAGCACTTATGGGCAGACCAAAACACTGAATTCTTAATTTTCCTAAACAAGAGATAATTTTGCACTAATTGTCACCATAACATAGAAAGATACTATGTTTAATACAAAAAACACTGTAACTATTTCAAATATAAAATATTTGTATTGAAAATTCTTCTTGCTTGCTAAGAAACTTCTGTAACAGTTTTACCTGTTGTGTCTTTTTAGGAGAAGGATAATTTTAAAATAACTTTATATTTTAGTGTTTTTATTTTAGTGTTTATATCTCAAGGCATAGATAACCTGTAGATATAGGCTGATGCAATATTTGCTTTTATAATCCTTCATTAATCTACAACAAAAGTCAGAGATTTGTAGATTTTCCATTTGCAACTTTTAATAGTTTTTATTTCTCTGCTGAGATTTTTTATCTTTATATATTTTTCTACCTCATTGTTATAATATCTATTTTAAAATATTTGTCTGCTAAAATTAACTTTTGGGTCCTCATGAGTTTCTTTTTCTCTTTGATTGGCTTTGAGTTAGATTTTCCTAATTCTTACTATGTTGAGTATTTTTAGTGTATCATTAACATTTTGAATGTTACAATACACAGTACATTTTGTTATATTCATCAGAAGAATGTTAATCATTTTACTTAAAACTAGGCAATTTTTGTAAATAAACTCACACTGAATACTTTCTCTCGCTCTTAAAAGGCATCTTCAACCTCCTGTAAGTTTGTTTAAAGTTTAACTGGGATCCATTCTGCACATACATGGTTCAGAGATATGAGCAGTGTTTATAGGCAGAAATTAAGTTCCATCTCTTTGACTCCCATATTTAAATAATCCCCATCATGTATCTGTATAATGATTATTTTCTATAGAGATTTGGCCATCTTATTTCTGCCAACTTCTTACTTTTGTTCAATCTTTAGTGCCTCCATGTAACTTAAAAAATGTTCAGAGTTTATTTTAGTTATCTATGGGGGGATTTTTCCGTTAGGAGTGTAATCCATTACACTAGAGGTGAAATCTATAGACACAAATTTTAAGGGAAAGTTCAGTAAATTTTAGAATGTTGCAAAAACAAAAGGAACAAAACAAAGGAGCTTTACATCAGAGGGATATGATATGCCTCTTCTGTTAGTGCAAATTTTATTGATAAATTAAGGAAACATAAAGAGAACTCATAACAAACCATATGTCATAATGGAGAGCAATATAGAGTATATGTAAAAGAAAATAGCTAAGGCTGTTGATCATATTTTAAGTAAAAAATTGACATTTAAAAATGGAAACAGTGTATTAGAACACAATATTGAGGTGTCTCTAGACCATAGCAATATTAGGAACCAAGGAAATAACTAGAGGTGGTAAGTATGGGAAAGAATACATTGTTAAATACAAAAGGACAATTCACAAAAGGGTCATTGTTAAAAAAATATATATTTTGTTTATTGTGTTTTCCTTTAGAGGAAAGAAAAGGACTTGAAAAATTGAAAATTTAGGGGGATATATTACATTGCAGATTTTAGAAAAATTTGAAGTGGAATTTTTACAGAATTAGGCAATCCGTCTATTTATAAATATGATGCTTAACATCTACTAAGCTTTTCCTAAGAGCTTCCTAGCAAACATTATCACATTTAAATTTTAACATAATCTTCTGAAGTTAATACTTATATCATTGGCCGGGCACGGTGGTACATGCCTGTAATCACAGCACTTTGGGAGGCCAAGGCTGGAAGATCACGAAGTCAAGAGATAGAGACCATCCTGGCCAACATGGTGAAATTCTGTCTCTACCAAAAATACAAAAACTAGCTTGGCATGTTGGCTTGCACCTGTAGTCCCAGCTTCTCAGGAGGCTGAGGCAGGAGAATCGCTTGAACCTGGGAGATGGAGGTTGTAGTGTGCTGAGATCACACCACTGCACTCTAGCCTGATGATAGAGGGAGATTCTGTTTCTCATATATATATATACATATATATATATATATGTGTATATATATGTATATATATATGTATATATTTTTTGTATATATACATATGCATATACATATATATACACACAATATATATATGTATACGTGTATATGTATGTGTATACATATATATGTATACATATATATGTATGTGTATATATGTATATACATATGTATATACATATATATACACACAATATATATATGTATACGTGTATATGTATGTGTATACATATATATGTATACATATATATGTATGTGTATAGACATACAATTTATGCAGGATTTTTCAGTCGTAAATGAGGTAAATGATGAATACTCTATAGTAATTTTCCTCACAGGTACACAATAAGATTGTGAGGAGTGTCAACTAAAATATTTGCCAGTCTCTTTTCTTAATATCAGACAAGTTGCTTACTGCTAAATTGCCTTTAATTTAATTTAAATATTGTTGCATAAATATATTTAAAGTAACAAATTTTCATGCTAATGAATTTCATCTATTTCAAGACTCATGTTAATTTATCTTTCTTTTGCTTCACTTTTTCTTCCTTTGTGCATTTAACATAAGCTTCCCTTCATGTGAAAGCTTTTTATTTATAGCAACTCCAAAAAAATAAGAAAATTGTTATATATTTTCCTTTTCCTTAATTAATTGTTTTAATCATTATTCTTGTACTCTCATTTGAGCTATTCCTTGTCTCTTACATTTTTTTTTGGGGGTATTCCAAAGATTAACAGGTAAGTTCATAATCAATAATTACTTTGTTTTAGATTATTAAATCAAAAATAATTAAATATTTAAAATAGCTTTGTTTTATTTCCTTTTTCTATATTTGATTTTATATCTCAAAGAAACGATGACTAAATGTAGCTATGATTTTTTCATATGGAATAAAAGACTATTCTATCTCAAGTCACATACTCTCTTAACTATAGAATTTTATGCCCAATTCACTGCTTGATCATTGAAATGTTCATTTGACATCTCTAATTAAATGTTATATAGGCATCTCAAATTTAATAATTTCTGAAAGGCATTTCTTAATTTTCTAATGAAATTTTTCAGTGCTGGTTCACATCTCAGTGCCATTTACAAATGCCTAAAGTAGAAAATTTATGGATTTAACTTTTGAATTTTTTTTCTGTCAGTTTCTATGTCCAAGCTATTATTAAATCTTGGAAACCCAAACTTGAAACAATAATTTGAATAAAACCTACTTAAAATTGGTAATAGTGTTCCCCTATTATAATTGTAATGTCAGTAGTTATGTCTTCCCTCTCACTCATAATATTAATTTGTGTATTCTATTTTTGCCTGTATAGGAAAGTTAGTGGTTTATCAATTGTATTGATCTCCAACAGCCAGCTTTTTTTTTTAATTGATTTTTTACAATATTTTTCTGTTTTCTATTTCACTGACTTCTGGTCTTTATTTCTGTGTCAGTCTGTTTTTGTGTTGCTATAAAGAAATATCTGAGACAGTGATTTTAAAGACAAGAAGTCTGTCTTACGGTTCTGCTGGTTGTACAGGAAGTGTACTCTGCTCAGCTTACTGGTGAGTCCCAGGAAGTTTCTCATCATGGTGGAAGGAGAAGAGGGAGTAGTGCCTTACATAATGACAGTAGGGGCAAGAGAGAGAGGAGGGAGGTCACAGATGCTTTTAAACAACCTGATCTCACATGAACTAGCTGAGTAATAATTCACTTAATCCCCACAGAATCTTCTATCCCCATGATTCAATCACCTCCCACCAGGCCTCACCTCTAACATTGGGAATCGCATTTCAACATGAAATTTGACGGGGACAAACTTCCAAACCATACCAATTACTGATTTCTTTCTTCACTTTATTTGGCCCTTAATTTGGCCTTTTTATTTTTTATGGTAAAAATTTATATCATTGCTTCATGAACTTTTCTAAGACAGATATTTAGTGCTGTAATTTCTCTTTAATTACTGCTTTAGCTGTATCTCTTAAATTTTCATATTTATTGTGTTTACTTATACTTAATTTCATATATTTGTTAATTTCTCTTTTTTTTCCTTTGACAAATGAGTTATTTAGACATCTGTCACTTCATTTTAAAATAATTTAAGATTTTTTGGATACATTTCTGTAAATCATCTCTAACTGCATTTCATTGTTGTCAAAGGACGCACACTCTATGACTTCAATACTTGTACATTTATCAAGTCTTATTTTATAAGCTGTATTATTGTATATATTTGTAAGTGTTCCTTGCAAAGTTGAAAATTATGTGCACTTTTCTGTTATTGTGTGGTGGTTAGAGTCAGTTTCTTAGATCTTACTTTTATATCTGATCTGACTTCTGCTTTTGTTTGATGTAATTAGACCATATGTATTTTGCCATGATTATTTTATAGCTTAGCTTAAATCTACCTTATTGTTTCTTGTCTTTTATTTGTGACATCTATTTTTTGCTATTCTCTTGTTTTGTTTCTCTGTGTACTCTTGAATTATTTTAAGGACTCCATTTTATGTCATTTTTGGCTGTTTAATTATGTTTGTGCTATATTCTTAGTGATTGCCATAGCTTCTATACTAAATATCTTTATTATAGTCTACCTTAAGTAATATCATATTACTTCTTGTACTCCAATGTAAGAATTTAATCCCAGTATTCTTCCATTTCCCCTTTTTTGGGCTTTGTACTACTATGGTCATACATGTTAATTATGCATATGTTATAAAATCTGCAATACTTGCTAATGCTTTAGCTTTTAATAATTACTTTAAAAGAGATTTTTAAAGGGAGAAAATAATATTTTATATTTACATAAATATTTAATATTTCTGTCAATTGTTATTCATTTTCATGGATCCAGATTTTTATCTGAAATCATTTTCTTTCCGCCAGGGATGTCTTTCAAAATGTCTGATAGTTAGTTTGGCTCACAATAAATTCATTCAACTTTTGAAGGTATATGAAAGTATTTAATTTTCCTTCTTTTCTTCCTCTTTTTCTTGCTAAGTATGGAATAATATGACATTATATGACTCTTTTCTGGCTTGTTACTTGTTTCTGTTTTTAAGTTTCAATGGGAATATGTGGCATTCTTTATTTGCCTGTAAATAATCTGTCTTTCTGACTCTAGCTGCTTTTAAGATTTTCTTATTATTTCTGGGGTTAAGCAATCATGTAATATCCTTCCTTCATTTTTTTGTTTTATTTTGTCTGCGTGGAGTTTTTTTTGTTTTTTTGGATATACATGTTTATAGTTTTCAACAAATTTCATTAAATTTGAAATATTTTTGTTCATTACTTTTGTCAAATGTTTTGCTGTTCCCTCTCTCCTATAAGATTTTTAATTACATGTATATTAGGCAACTTAAAATTGTTCCACAGCTTACTTATGTTCTGTTCTTTCTTCCGTTTTTTTAATCTTTTGTTTCATGTTTATGGTTTTCCTTGCTGTGTCACCAAGTTCACTTATCTTTTCTTCCATGCTGATTTGTCTCTTGTTAATATCCTCCAGTGCACTTTTTAGTCCAGAAATTGTTTTTTTTTCTCTCCGAAAGTTTGATTGGGTGTTTTGTTGTGTTTTCCCAATATTCTCTGTTGTTTAACACCTCACGCTTTCATCTACCTTCTTGAACTATCAAATATCATTATAATAACTTTGTTAATATCTTTATCTACTAATTATAACATTTTGTCATTTCTGTGTCAGTTTTGATTATTATTATTATTTTTTTTGGCAAGGTCTTGCTCTGTCATCCAGGCTAGAGTTCAGAAGTGTGATCTTGATACCCTGCAGCCTCTGCCTCCCAGGTTCAAGTGATTCTCCTGCCTCAGCCTCCCAACTAGCTGTGATCACAGGCAGGCACCACCATGCCTGGCTATTTTTTGTGTTTTTTAGTAGAGATGGGATTTCATCATGTTGGCCAGGCTGGTCTCAAACTGCTGAGCTCAAGCAATCAGCCTGCTTTCGCCTCCCAAAGTGATGGAATTACAGATGTGAACCACCATGCTCTGCCTCATGAACTTTTATCTGCTTATAGGCTACATTTTCTTGCTTATTTGCATGCTTGGGGAACAGAGAGTCTATAATGTATCTTTCTGAATAATGGATATTTTGTAATTTAAAAAATACATTTTATTTTTGTTTTGAGACACTGTGCAATTACTCAAAAACAATATAAATCTTTCAAGGCTTGCATTTAATCATCAGATGAGCAGGACAAGAGCAGTCTTTAGGTTTAATCTTTTTGCCCACTAATGAGGCAATAGAATTCTGAGTGCTGTACTTCATGCCCTACACAGTACAAATATTTTCAGCCCTTGCTAGTGGAACATAAACTATTCCAAATGATGTGAAATCTGGTGATTTTTCCAGTCTCTTTGTTCTGGTATATCCTCTCAACACCCTCTTTCTGTCTTGTGCTATGTATTCAGATATTTTCTGATAAGAGCTCAAGTGAAGTCTAGAAGGGAATGCTCTACAAGTTTCCTGAGCTTCCTGAACTCTACACAATAATTTCATCACCATGCATTTCACAGTTCACAGTTCACAGGTATCTACTCTCTAAACTCCGAATGCCTTTGTAGCTTGAAAATCTTCCCTCTGTCTCCTCATCCCAAGAAGACTTCCTGTTCTGATTGGATGACTTCTAGCAATGTGGGCTGATGTGGCCTGGATACTCTTTTTTTTCCTTTTTGAGATGGATTCTAGGTCTGTTGCTCAGGCTGGAGTGCAGTAAAAAAATCTCCAATCACTGTAACCTCCGCCTCTGGGTTCAAGTAATTCTCCTGCTTCAGCCTCTGGAGTACCTACAGGCGCCTTCCACCATACTCGGCTAATTTTTTGTATTTTTAGTAGAGATGGGGCTTCTCCATGTTAGCCAGGATAGTCTCGATTTCCTGACCTCATGATCTGCCCGCCACCATCTCCTAGAGTGCTGGGATTACAGGCGTGAGCCACCTCGGTCTGGACACTCTTTCTAGGCATTAAACTAGCAAAATCTAGTGCTTACCTTGTTTTTTATTCTTTCACAACATCTATCTAGTGCTGCCTATTATACAATGTTTGTAATCTATTTTTTAAATATATTTTGTCAATTTGTTGTTATACTTAAGGCAAGAGATTAAATCATTACTTGTTACTCTGCCATGATGTAAAAGGAAAGTCTGAAAATGGTGATCAAATTTAAATTTTCAATGAAATGGATGTTGAAAGCTATCTTTCCAAAATTTATTAAAGTTTTTCTGTCACTTTAGTTTCTATTAATTAAAAGTAAGATATTATACATACTAAAGAAGCTAAACCCTTTACTAGAGGGAGGTCTTCAGCTTCAGGCACCTAACAGGTATGGAAGGAGTTTTCACTGTAATTTGTGTGAAAGTGAGTGTTCCTAGTTCAAATCTGTATAAGAGGGTCTGTACACACCCCAAGGAAGCTATTCTAGCTTAAGAATAGCCCGAATCAAATCATTCTTTAATTTTGATAGAAAAAGTGTAGACGCAGCAAGAATCTGTTGCATTTGTTATATTAGTTGAGTTGCTAGTGAAGACATTCACCCTAGTTTGTTTATAGCAGTAACCTGATAGCAGGTCTTTCAAATTCAAACTGCCTCCCAATTAATTCCATTTCAAGGCAGTAAGTGAAGATTTTGTATTTTTTCAGGCAGCCACTGCATCCATCCTTTTATCTTGTCATCCTTCTTCTTCTTTCTTTATTATTTTTGGTAATGTAAGTCATGTTGGATTACCTCTCTGATTAAAATTATTCAGGACGTTTTTATAAAATATCCTTAGAATAAAATCCAAAATATTAACAGATACTAAAAACACTGCATTATCTGCCTGCTTATTTTAATGACTTTATAGTTCGTTTCTCTTTTAAATACATCTTCTCTTAAATTAACTGAGTGTGTTTTATGGTATCATTGCATTTCTTTGTTTCACTATTAGCTATACTTGTCTGTTTTATAAATTGGTAAATCAGCCATAGGTTTTAAAATATACATCTTTATATTTGTCACCATCTTCCTTTAAGTAACATGACACTTATGATATAAGAAATTTATAGCACTGTATTTCTACATCACTTCTTCCAGCTTGTGTGCTAAAGGAAATACTTCAGAAAGAAGAAAAATATTTCTAAATAAAAATCTAGATTAACTCAAGAAAATGAACAGTATTGGATATGTTAATGGGAATCCCCAAAATCTGAGACAGGTCTCGGTTAATTTAGATAGTTTATTTTGCCAAGGTTGAGGATGCATGCCCATGACACAGCCTCTGGAGGTCCTGATGACGTGTGCTGAAGGTGGTCAGAGCACTGCTTGGTTTTATATATTTTAAGAAGACATCAGACCTCGATCAACACATGTAACATGAACTGTAGTTTGGTTTGGAAAGGTGGGAAAACTCAAAGTGGAGAGGGAGCTTCCAGGTCACAGCTAGACATGAGACAAATGGTTGCATTCTTTTCAGTTCCTGATAAGCCTTTCCAGAGGAGGCAACCAGATATGCATCGATTTCAGTGAGCAGAGGAGTGATTTTGAATAGAACGGGAGGCAGGCTTGCTCTAAGCAGATCCCAGCTTGACTTTTCATTTCAGCTTAGGGATTTTGGGGGCCCAATATAATTTTCTTTCACATTTCCCTCCTTTCTTTTTTAAAAATCATTTGGAGAAAGCATTTCAGAAGAAAATGAGTATCAGGTCCAGATTTCATTTGAACTCTCATTACTAGGATGGTTTATTCCTAGACAGATAGGTACTGAGTTAGGAAAGCTCATTTTTAGAAGGTTGTGAAGTCTAGTGTCCTATGAAGAGAAAATAGAGGAAAGAAAGGAGTAAAACAACAAAAACCAAAGGAACAATTCTGGAAAATTGATATAGGCCACATTACTCCAAAGTCCATGCATCAGTGGGCAGTATGAAAGTGGTTTATGTATGTAAATAGGTTGCTGTTTTTTTTTTTTTTTTTCTGAAGTTTAAGTTATCTAGCTTCAGGTGCAGGGCTTTATGAAAGTACAGCTTAGTTTTCAGTAACTCCAAATTAGAAAAAATAGGAAAAACAAAGTTAAGAACTTATAGCCAAGAAAAATTAGAATTCAGTACAAAGTGCAGAAAATAATAAAATGGAAAAACATTAGGCAAGACTAAGAATCTAAGAGCTATACTGTAGTTCTTGAAACATAATTTTTCTGCCCCTAGTTTCCCATTTTTACTAAAAACAAACCATGATATGATTGATGATTTATATAGTGCAGCAAGAATAGTCATTTTTTATATAGGCTTTTAAATTGGCTTTGATGGAACTTAGTTCCATAGAAGGAATCTCAGATAAGAGGTTTTTAAAGTCAAGTCAAGCTGTAGAATTGTGCAGTCAAATACCTATGAGTTGGGTAATCCTTTCCTCTTTAAGTTCCGAGATGAACTTAGGGCTCCTGGGTCAGTCAGAAAGTGACATTGTTCACTACCACAGATCAGAAATCCTGTACAGGGAAGGTATGAGGCCAGTTTCCCAAAAGGCTTTATTGGCTTTATAAGTCAAGATTGATTGATTCCTTAAAGGAAAGACACCATTCTAGTCAAAGCCTTGGTAAAATAACTGGTTTCTCCAGTTGTGTCCTGTTGCAAAATGGAAACAGATTCTTATTGCACTTATGCAAATTACTGTCAGAAGTTAAGAATACTCTCCAGTAGTTTCCCATTTCTGGAGAAATCAGGTAGAGAGATAAAAAATATGCTACAAATTTTGTTCATAGTAGTATACTAAGTTGTTAAAACCTGACCAATAGCTCAAAAGAAAAGTTTTATTGACTCTGAAAAACAAAACAAAACAAAAACCAAAGAATAAATAACAATTAAAGCAAAAAAGTTAAAGAGATTACTTTAGTTTTCTAACAGTTCAGTTTACACTTCTGTTCTGCTTTATATTCATGAACTTTACAGCTCTCCATGAGACCTTCTGAAAGTTTTTTCCTCTATTCTAATGTGACAATCTCCAAAGTTATCAAAAACCTGCATTTTAGAATATCTGTTGGAGTACTATAGCTGATAATAAAACCATCTTCTAAAGAGGATGAAAACAAGATAACAAATGTTTACAGATAAAATGTTTTTGGACAGCCACATTCAAAGACAAAATTGACAAGGAAATTTGTTACTTCTGTGGCACACAATAATTTAACATAGCAATTATAACTATTACTGATAAGATACATTAAGTCATATCAGAATTACAGGAGTTTCCCATGATTTTGGAACACATACCAATAACACATTTATACAAACATGGCCTAGAGTAAACCAAGCATCATTTCATATTTGACAATGTTTTCTGTCTAATTTTTGTACCAAATAAGCCAAACTACATCATTTTTGGACTTTAGTGAATATAATATCTTAAAGGGTTAATTAGGATAGAAAAATACACAATTTATAATTTGATTTTGGAAACTTTGCCAAGTATCAAAGGTTTAAAACTCCTGATATCACAAAATAGGATCATTCATTTAACCAATGTGATAACAAGGATTTCAATAAACGCAAAAACCTTCATTATTTGAGAAAGGAGGCTTAATATGCCACAGAATAAGCCCTAATAAAACCAGCATTAAGCCAATTAAATTTGTTTTCAAAATTTTATAAACAATCAATAAAATTTCAATCTTGACCATAGGATACAACTTCTATGAGACTTTTATAACCTTTATAAACTTTATTAAGGAGTCTGTTAATGCTTCAAGAAAACCTTAATTTCACACAGGGACCAATATGTTAATCTTGCATCAGTGTGTCTTTAACATTAATGATTAATTTATAGAGGATATGAATTTATCTTATCTTTCAAGATTAGCTCTTACAATTTTATGTGCCCACCTATTCTGTGATAGTGTGGCCCTTGAGTTGACATAGCTTTAATTTCTGGCCTTTTGTCTCAGGACTGTTTATTTTGATTGGCATCTTTTATGGGGCCTGAAGATGGGAATTTAATTGCTATCAATGCTTTAAATTTAGCAAGACTTGGTGTCCTTTTTATCCCAGGAGTCAAAGCCCTGTAACTCAGTGTCACAGTAATTTAAAAGCACACTCAGAGGGATACATGGATGTAATAATCTCAATTTTTTAAATTAATCTATTTTATTCATAAGCAAACTAAAGCTTAAATAGTAATATAAAAACTTGATTATATAAAAGATTTGCTGTTGTGGTGGTCGTTGTTGTTTATAAATCCTCTTACTGTGACTTACACAGACTGTTGATGATATGCTTGGACTTTCTGGTTTGTCCTGAAAATCCCTTTTTCTTAAATAACTGGTCATTTCATCCTAGGATGAAATTTACGATACAAGACTCTTTCTAATCTGAGATTATTTCCCTTGAGGCTTTTTTTTTTTAACCAAAAGAAAAAAAAAACCCTCTTTATTTTTTACAGCTTTCTTTAGATCTCTTTTATTTTCTGGTTCCTTTCACCTCATTTTATATATGACCTTTGAATAAGCTTTGAATTCGACAAAAATAGTTCACTTTTTTGTTTTTAAGGGCATACTTTTTGTTTTTACAGAATGTTTCCTTACAAATGTATTTTATTTAAAAATACTGAAATAATTAATATAACTTTAGATAACTTTAATGAACATAACTTTAGATTCTAAATTATGATGAGTTTGTCTACAAGTATTTATTCTATTTTCCTAATTATTTTATTTCATTTGTTTACCAAGATTGTTTATAAAAACTTCAATTGTCGTTATTTAAAATTATGAAACAGCATTGCACAATTATAACTGAGTCAGTGAAAAAGATTTGACCTGACTGACTCTGTCTTGCTTCTAACCTCCTAGCTGTCCTTGTTCATTCTGGGTTGTAGGCTGAACTAACTTTGTGAGGAACTTAGTTTATAGTTTATTTTTGAAACTAAGATGATAACCGACATTTTCCATAACAAACCATATTGTCTGCGGGCTAGACCTCCTAGTTATGGTAATATTACTAAATTCAAGATGTAGCTATTTTTATTAAACCAATGTAAATGTCTTACTTATTAAAGATTACACAGCAAAGATCTTTCTGTCTTGGGCTGGGTGTATAGTTTTGTAATCCCTGTGCCTAATTTCGACACCTTATAGTACTTGACAGGGATAAGTATGAAATTGCTAGATTAATATTTGCAAACAAAAATGTATGCTGGCAATTCTTAAGATATTTCTAACAGTACTTTAACAATAACTTAAAGCTACCTTATTTATTAAAGATTTTACTTAAGTTATGCAAATTGAAAAAGCATTTGACTAGTCTTTCCTTTTTTCCTCATAAAGTATTTGATTCAAGAATTTTATTTTCTTTTTATTCTTTTTCTTTAATCACCTGTTTAGATAGAAGTTTCAGGAATTTACCAATGGTCTATTTATTTATTTATTTTACTTTAAGTTCTGGTATACATGTGCAGAATGTGCAGGTTTGTTACATAGGTATACGTGTGCCATGGTGATTTGCTGTACCTATCAACGTGTCATCTAGGTTTAAAGCCCAATGTGCATTAGGTATTTGTTCTAATGCTCTCCCTCCCCTTGCCCCCCACCCCCTGACAGGCCCCAATGTATGATGTTCCCCTCCCTGTGTCCATGTGTGCTTATTGTTCAACTCCCACTTATGGGTGAGAACACAAGGTATTTGGTTTTCTGTTCCTGTGTTAGTTTGCTGAAAATGATGTCTTCCAGCTTTACCCCTGTCCCTGCAAAGGACATGAACTAATTCTTTTTTATGGCTGCATAGTATTCCATTGAATATTCCATAGTATTCCACAGTTTCTTTATCCAGGGATTTCAGGTGGTTTCAAGTCATTGCTTTTGTAAATAGTGCTGTGATAAACATACGTGAAAGTACTTATATTTTCTTAAGCCCACTAATTAGAGCTCTTTTATATTTTTTCAGTAGTGGAAAAATTGTGTACATGACACATAAATACATAGATGTATTAGGCATGCCAATAGCAGTACATCTTGTAGATTTATAAACACCTTTTTCCCCTATCTTAGACTTACAGGTTCACAACTCTAGACAATTGTCAGCTAAATTGCATTAAATGTGCACATTAAAGGAAACAGGTAAAAATCACATAGCAAAATTTACACCATAAGATATATAGAGAAAAAGTCTGGTGGTGTTAGAGAGAGATTAAAGATGGTTGCCAAACCAAACATTAAATTACAGAAATTTTTCATAGGATTGTATATAGAGACCAATTTTATTTAAATAGAGACTACCTTTCTTTTAGCTGGATCTCTGAGCCCTGGTCAGAGACCACACTTAATTCTGGGTCTCCAAAAAGGAAGAATTATAATGAGATTAGACCACATGATGCTTTTACAGTGCACTTAATTTTTTTTTTAAACAAACACATTTCTAAGTGTCTAAACCACATTCTTCAATAAAATCCTAAGAGTAATCTCTGTTGCAATAAGTATTTTAGTCATAGAAAGAAGAAACAGGTAATGCAGTACAAGTAAACAGTTTAAGAGCTAAGATCAACTTGTCTGTTTACATTCTTGGGGTTCCATAAAGAAAAACAGTTTCTCCCCCAAAAGGAATCTGGCACCTTCTTCATTTTCTTTCAGAAACCGCAGGCTATTATACACTATTTTATGTCTACCATGCAGCAGAGGGTGCAAGTGAAAGAAGAGACAGCAGAACTAGATGAAGAAAACATTATTCAGTCAACTGAGAAGAAGAAAACTTTTGCCCAAAACAAGTCCTAGGAGAAAACAAAAGAAAAAACACGAAGGCCTTTTAAATACAATGCACAGATACATGCACACATACACATACACATCTTGCATATTAGCTTTTGATTAAGCTGACTTTTAACCACTGAGCTTCTTTTAAAAAATCTTTTAAAATCTCATTGCCGTATTTCCACTAATACAGCCATTGCTCTTTCAGTTTGGCCTGGCTTGCAAAAACGGCCCTTGTTATATAAATAGAGGCCCATAATAGTCAAAAATCTTTCCTCTTTTTTTCCATACATATATTTAATTTAACATTTAATTTAAAATTATTCTTAAAGGTAATTCCATTATTTAATAGAAATATAACATTGTCATGCTATTCTTACTTTACTTAGCATACATTTTGTCCTCCATTCAATTGTATAAACATGCCAATAATGTTGTTCTTTAGGCTTAGACTGTTGTTTTCTGCCTGTAGATACAGTGTTCACATCCCATATGCAAACACTCGCTCCATTGTTGTGGCTCACATTTTTGTTTCTAACGTCCTAGCCAAACTTTCACTTCCCAAAAGACCTTCCCAACTCATATCATTTAATCACCACCTCTATCCATTATTCTTTACTTGCAGTTTCCTCAGTCTTTCTTTTCACAATTTGTAGTTCTATATTTATGAAATAGGCCCTTCTATTAGTTTTATAAGTTCCATGAGAGTAGGAAACATGATTATATTGCTTACCATCATATTTCCAGAATTTAAACAGTGTCTGTGATTCAGTCGTTGAATAACTCTGGAATGTATGCAGGATGTACTAAGATAAATTTGCTTCTCAGTTGGTCTTACAAAAGTTCCAGAAAGTAATGTTTCAACCTATTGTACATAATACAAAGAGTCATGTGAAATTATTTTAATTCCTTTTGTCTTGCGTTCTATCTACAAAATAAGCTTTAAAAAAAGTCTAATAAATTTTATTTTGAACATGTTTTCAGAAACTAGAAGAAAAGAAGTTACCATATCATTTTTAAAAAATCCCTTGAGTTTCTTTAAAGTGACCCTGTCAGCATCTCTCAGTGTTTCAGCACTTAAAGTTTTTTCCTGGTCCGTTGCCAAAGGATCACCACAGGGATTTGTACTGGCAGCTTCTTTAAAAATATATATATACAGAACATTTTAAAAATAAGTTGTACTTTGGAGCAAGTCAAATTACTGTTACTTGCAATGAAAATGCTATGTGCTGATATGTCATTATGTTTATTTTTAGGGCTGATAATGGGTAAGGTTCAACAATCAACAGAATAGTTAACTTCCACAGGAGGATGTCAGTGGACTTTGCAACCAGCTAGTCAGAAGTCAATGTAATTTTTAAGTTAGTGGTTACAAATGCTCATATATATACAACATGAAGGCTGTAGCACAGAAAGAGCTGAATAAAACGTTTAGAAGATATATAATGAAAAAGACATTTCTAAATCTATATTTTTATATAAAATTTGTGTTTCTATAGACATTATTTTTACTTATATATGTTCTAAGTAGACTTTTACACACACATGTATGCATGCCCACACACATTATATAAATGTTAAATTTGTAATTCATAAAGCCATTAGCTTTGGAATTGTAACAGCAGACTATTGTATATCTCAATGGGGTTGTTCAACTATCCGGCATGCAAATTAACATATATTTCACAAAAATTAGCTGGGTGTGGTGGTGGGCATCTGTAGTCCCAGCTATAAGAGGTGCTGAGTTGGGAGCATCACTTGAACCCAGAAAGTGGAGGTTGCAGTGAGCTGAGATCTTGTCACTGCACTCCAGACTGGGCAACAAGACCAAGACCCTGTCTCAAAAAACAGCAACAACAAAAAAACATGTATTTAGAGATATTGCAAATGATTTCATGGCCTGCATGGAAAAAAAAAAAAAAAACAGAAAATTTTGACTTTTTTTTGTTGATGCAGCACTTGATTTAATATTTTTTCATGTATAAATAGCGTGCAATTTTCTTCAAGTTAGATTCTGGTATTTCCACTTGAGAAATTTTTTTTAAAATCACTTTGATAATTCTGTGAAAAGTTTATCTACCAAAAGGGAACTTAATCTAAATTGATGTACAAATTGTTACTCTAGAAAAACATCTTGTTGTTAAAAACATGTTGCATTAATTAACCAATGACCTAAATTATTAGTAAGATTGAAATCTGAAGGCATGGCAAGATTTAGGATTAAATACAAACTTTTGCAGAGGAGCCAGTCAGAACTAAAATAAATTTTGTCTTTTGACAATATAGGATATTACTTACACATTTTGACACTCTATTAGAAACATACCAATTATATCCAAAATGGACATAAAGGGTATACAATAATGAATGTAGGTTTACTTTCCTGAATTTTCTATAGAGAATGTGACAATATGGCAGATACAAGCAGAGGATATCAACTTTTTTTCCCCCCAGAATGAATAAAAGTACTATTAACATAGAAAATAAAATCAAATTTTATTTATCGAACATCTGTATATCAGTGGTCCTGAAGAGAGTGTTTATCATCTTAATACATAGAAATGGGGAATTTTCAGGGAGTTGAAAGTGAAAAACATGAAGTATGACCCAAGTTAGCTTTATTCGTGTA
The DNA here is from genome assembly GCA_963573385.1 of Cacajao melanocephalus. Taxonomy (NCBI): domain Eukaryota; kingdom Metazoa; phylum Chordata; class Mammalia; order Primates; family Pitheciidae; genus Cacajao; species Cacajao melanocephalus. The sequence continues at coordinate 87,886 of CAUYLG010043656.1, forward strand.
CTTTAAAAGTTATAAGATTCTTTAAGAAATTTTCTTTCTCATGTCATACATTCCTTTCATTAATAATAATTTTCTAAAACACAGCCTCTGGCTACCAAAGACCTCAAAGGAATTAATCAGCACAAGTAACAAACCATTATCTCTGTCTCAGGTTACAAAACCTTACCTTCTTAAATATTTTAATGTTGCTAATGTAAATTTTAACATATTAAATTGGTTGTATTTAGTCCAATTGCACAGACTATGCTTTACTTAAAATACTATACTTGTTTTAGTTACTCAAAACTCTGGAATTTTATTATTTGCTAGTGCAAATAGACTCACTGATATTAAACTTGGCTGGGCACAGTGGCTGATGTCTGTAATTCCAGTGCTTTGAGAGGCCAAGATGGGTGGATCTTTTGAGCCAGGAAATTGAGATCAGCCTGGGCAACATGGTGAAACTGTATCTCTACAAAAAATGTAAAAATTAGCCAGGCATGGTGGTGTGCTCCTGTAGTCCCATCAACCTGGGGGGCTAAAAAGGGATTATCAGCCTGAGGAGAGGCAGAGGTGAGAGGATTGCTTGAGCCTGGGAGGTTAAGGCTGCAGAGAGCTGTATTTGTGCCACTGCACTCCAGCCTAGGTGAGAAAGACAGACCCTGTCTCCCCCAAAACAAAGTAAATAAAATAAATTGAACTCTTAGTGCAATATGAATCATTAGCCACATTTCATAGGTGTTTAACCTGATATTTCTAATTGAAATGCTTTGTTTAATGCATACTTGTGGAGTGATTTTATGTTTTTATTCAATTAGGAAAAATAAATTCTATTATTCCATTATTGGCATATGTACAATTGTCTTTAATTAATAATTGAGTAGATTTTATACCTTTTAAATATTTTACCTTAATGTGTAAAAATTTGTTTTATTTTTTCCAATTAAAAATTGTTTCAAAATTTGACTGAAAGAAAATGTATGATTGAAATTAAAAGAAAAATGAAACATTAAAAAAAAATTGAGGCAAGAATCTAAGCATATCTAATTTCTGAATATTTGCTCCAACATTTAATGCAATGCTAAGACTGGGAAGTAGCTAGGCTCTTATTTAACTTGATTATAAAACTTTGGTATAATTTATTAATATGAAGTTAAAGAAAGACTATATGCTGTTTAATAAAGAGGTCAGTATTCAAATTTATTTTTTGTCTCTAAGAGTTGAGAACATTACTGAGTTTTCTGAGTTCTTTCTAATAAGTTAATGATGTCACAAGAATTTATGAAGATTTAAGAAATATTTCAACTGTCTCAAATTGGTGGATAAATACGAAAACTAATATTGTTATTTATGCTAATTCATTGTCTTCATATCAAATTTTCTCTCAGATCTGAAAGAAGACAACGTAAAAAGAAAATTACAAGACAATAACTTCAAGGTTGGAAGGGAGTATTGACACTAACACTTTAGGATTGTTTTATTATATGGGGTAACTGTAGGTAAAGTGATTAGCATTTTGTTTGTAAGTTCTAATAAGAATTTAAAATGTTTTAAATTTAAGCACAAAAAACATGTAAATACAAAGCATTACCAAAAATACAAAGGAAAATTTAGGAAATAAAAGATAGATTATTTTACTTACAACCTCCATGAGATCAGTTCCTTTTGATCCATTATATGAGTGCAGTATAGAATTCTAATATGAGACGATTATGGATTTTTTTTCCTAAGTTTGTATTGTTATTCTAGATCATATCTGGTGCATTTAGGAAACAGGATTTACATAAGTTCTGTAGAAAGCAATAAAGTAGATTGTAAGGTAAAATATCAGGAATAATATCCAATGAAAAAATGTTAGTAAAGTTCAAGTTAATTCTCTAATTAAAGAATACTGACGAGTTTAAATGTTACCAGATTATGGCAAATCTAAGAACATTTATTTGGTATACCATGCACAGCAACAATGAAGAGATATTTTATTATTCAGAGTTCTCTAGGGAAACAGAACCAATACAATATGAATCCATATGTATGTAAGGAAATAGAGATATTAAAAAGAATTGGTTCATGCAATTCTGGATACTGGCAAGTCAAAATCTGTAGTGTGGGCTGGCAGGTTCAAGACCCAGAAAAGCCAATAACACTGTTCCAGTCTGAAGTCTGGAGCCTGGGGATTCAGAAATGCCAATAGTACAAATGATGTTCAAAGGCAGTTTTCTGGAGATATATACATATACATGTATACATAAATACAAACAAACACACATCCATATAATTGCTGCAGGTAATATCTGTCTTTCTGTTCTATTTCTTCAACTGATTTAATAAGTCCTGCCCACACTGTGAAGGGCAATTTGCTTTACCTAATATGTTAATCTTATCCAAAACTCCCTAGCAGAAACACCTAGAGTAATGTTTGACCAAGTATCTGAACCAATCAAATTGGCACATTAAAATCCCTGAACCAATCAAATTGGCACATTAAAATTAACAGTCACAGAGGTAATGGGATTGGAAATAAAAACAAACAAAAACCAATAAAACAGAGTTGCAGAAGCATTTGTGGAGTGTAATGTTAGAAAGAGTTAATAATACTCCAGCATGAAGTTTATACTTGAAATAATAGAGTGACATTGAATAATTCCTAACTGTAAAGGTGTAAATTGAAAAACATTGTGTTACCTTATAAAATCCAAATTATCAGCTGCTACTGATCGTGGTAAAAATTGCAAAATCTGGATGTGGCCTACCTGGATATCAATCCCAGACTTTCCACTGTTAGTGATTCAGAGCAAGTTGCAATAAATAAGCTTTTTGATGTGCTGGTGGGTTTGGTTTGCCAGTATGATATTGAGTATTTTTGCATTAATGTTCATCATGGATATTGGCCTGAAATTTTCTTTAATTCTCATTTTATAGTTTTTGCATTACTCCCATGTATCAATCACCTGGTTAGAGAAGTCTTTATCAAGTTGGATTACATATATTAATCCTCAAATGTTACCTACTCAAAGACAACACTAAAAAAATAATGCTGTATAATACTGCTGTTTTTGCTAAGGTTATTTTCCTTATCATCAATCATTTGATGTATGTGTTAATTTATATTTTATGTAATTTTATTTATACATTCATATGTTTTGGATATTACAATAATTCACATATTATGTGTTGGATATTAATTATTCCTTTTGATGGATTTTTCCTCTCTGTAAAATACTTTAGTTCATTTCTCCCAAACCTCTGTCCAAAGCTGATTCTCCACACTTTTGGCATTTTATTAACATTTCATAATTATTATTTATCCACTCTATGGACACCTGGTTTAGGGTACTTTGCAAACAAGTATGTCTGTTATCTTTATTTCAAACTTGATTCTGGCTTTTCCCCTTCTTCCTAATATTATTTCAGTAAGGTTCTGATGCCTCTTTGGAAGAAATATAGTTCTTTTTTTTTAAGGTCATAATTTACATTTTTATTAAAATCCTTACCTACCTGTCACTGTAATTTTTTTAGGTGTGGGTGCTTATTCTATTCCACATGGCTGGCAGGGCAGTTTTCTACCAAAGACGAGGGTTTCTCCTACACTTTCAGATTCTAAGTCTGAAATACATGTCTTTAGAAATTGCATCTAGAGAGTACTTTGTTTCTTACACATTCTTCTACTCCTGACGATGTGTTATTCATTTATTATTTATAGCTGGCCACTCTTAGGTATTTTTCCAGTTTTATCTTGACGTTCCTATTCTGTGAGCAGACATTCTTAAATTCATGTTTTAAAAGTGTTCCATCACCTGAACTCTTAGTTTTCTTTATTTTGCTTTTGGCCTTACATATGTCCTTTTTAAAAACAAAACTTGAAATAATTGATATATAGTTTATGTTACCAGAAGATTTGTGATGTATTTTTAAAATAAAGAAGGAGTGAACAGGAAAAAAGAGCATAGGCTTGGGTGATCTGGTTCAGATTAAAGCCTTTGTATTGTCTCATACTGCTAACTATATATCTAAGGTAAACAACATAGTTTTAAATCATCCATTATTAGCTATCAATAAAGAGTAAACAAGAATTAGATGTGGTTATATAATGCTTTATATATAAAAATCAGGCCAGAGATTTAAGCCATTGCAAAGAAATAAATGAGCCAATGGTACAGTTACTAACTGGGTTATTTAGCTTCAGTTCTCATCGAAGTTGGTGGTGGTGTTGTTTCATTAATTTTCGTTCTACCTTCCAATAGTTTTATAGTTTATCTGAGGGTTTCTTTTACCAATCCATTCTAGCCTCTTTCTTTTCCTCTTCATTGTGTATATTTATGTGACCATTCACTGATGTTCTACTCTACTAAATTATCTTTTCCAAGATCCCCATTTCTTATCAGTTAGAAAAAAAATGCTGCCAGTCAGAGTGGCCAAGCTGGGAGCTATCCAGGGCAATATGACAGTTACTGTGTTTGAGTGATAGAAAATGCAATTCTGAAAGGGAATGAGAACAATAACCAGGTTAATTAAGGGGAGCTCTAGTAAATGAAGAGTCTAAAAAGAGAAATGATTCTTTAGGCTACTTTTTGGAAATAATAGCCTGTTACATTCTCAAATATTTGTGAGAAAATTGAATCTGCCTAGCATGTAAAGGTATATCTTCTCATCAGAAATATTCCTTTGCAGTTTCCCTCCAAGAAGAATTATATTTTTTTAGTCCATCAAAATGCCCATTTTCTTAGCTTTTTAGCTGATCTATGATATAAGATCTAGCATACACCATATAAGATAATAAACCAGTCTTTCTTTCCTTCTTTCCTTCCTTCCTTCCTTCCTTCCTTCCTTCCTTTTCTCTCTCTTTCTTTCTTTCCAACCTTTTCTTTTCTCTTCTCTTTTCTTTCTCTCTCTCGCTTTCTCTCTTTCTCCACCAGAAATATATGAGGCATCACTGATTCAATTTTGAAATGACACTGTCTTTACATTCAGGAGTTTATTTTAATGAACAACACAAAACAGATTGTCACAATACAGCATATTAAGTGTTCTGATAATATTTTGTAGGGTGTTTTGCAATTTCTTTTCTTATGGCTCCTTATGTTGTCTGTTCATTTTCCATATATTAATACTGAACTTAACTGGATAATGTGGAGATATATGGATAGATAGATAATGTTGCCTAGAGACCTCATGACTAGACGAAATCATTACTGTAGTGGTTGGAACCTGCTCAAGAGAATGGAGTCTATTCTGAACCTATAGAGGCAAGTGCTTGTGTCCAAGATCCTTTCTTAATATTTCTGGTAAGAAATGAAAATAAAATCAGAGTGTTTAGAAATGGAGATGCAAAAATGGAGATGAAGCACAGTACAATCAGAATGTTTTCTGAAGCCCCACAAAATTATCCTTTGGAGTAAAATGTAATAGATAAAAATGACAGTCTACCTAGTCATTCTTTATATCAAATGATGTTTAGTTGTGTTGCACATTTTCCCGTCTATAATAGTTACTTACAATTTCTTAGGATTTACCTTCTCTAATAAGTATAGAATTTGATTAATTGTAAAACTTGACCCAATTTCATTGCTGGTCTAAATATGATCAGCTTTTTATGTCCTCTATATATTTAGGTTATTTTTATTTATACTGTAGGTAAAAGTGAATCCATTAGGCAATAACTTAACCTTCATCTAAGCATGCTATTGACCACCCCATTACCTTGCTTCATTTGACTTGATGTAATTTTATCTTTCTAAAGCCCGTGTTCATTATCCACATGCTTTCCTCTTGATATTATTATTTGCATCTGAATATTTCCCAAGAAAATGTACTTTTTATTTTAGTTATATTTGCTTTATTAAAAGCCCTCATGCTTCATATAGTCTTGTAGTTAAATTTTTCCACTAAATATTATTTTGTAAATATTCATGTATATTACAGCATGTTACCATAGTATATTCATTTTTATCACTTTATGATATTCCACTGTGTAAATATCCCACAGCTCATTTGCATTTTCCTCATCTTGAACATGTGGATTGCTTCCAGTGTTTCTGTTTTCTACTATGAATAATATTCCTTGAACACTCTTATTGATGCCATCTATTGTATATGAGCAAGTTTCTCTTGAATATGAATTTAGGAGTAAAATTATTTTCTTAAAAGATATGTGATGTTTTTTTCTAGGAGAAAATGCTAAACTGTTGAAAATATTTGTATTTATTCATACTCTTATGTAGAAGAGATTCTGTGGAGCTACATCCCCTCTAAAATCACACAGTTTTTGTTGATTGACTGTAAGGCAGTATCTCATTGTTGTGTTGATAAACCTTTTTCTGATATATAATAATTTTATTCTTACATATTTTCTTCAGTAAAATGCCTATTCATAGATATTTACCCTCTGAATTCATTTGGGTATTTTTTACTTTCCTTACTGATTGGTAGTTATTTTAAAGTATTATTGATAATATTTCTTTGTTGGTTGTGGAGATTGTATCTTCCTCCATTTTTAATTTGTTCTTTTACTCTTTGTAAAGGTTTATTTTGATGAAGAAAGTTCTTACTTTTAATGTAGTAAAATCTAATAATTTTGGGGGACAATGCTAAATGGGTCTTAAAATTTAAAAATAAAAATTCCCTAGTCCACTCTATACCAAAATCCAAAAATGTAAGAACTTAAATTTTGAACTGAAGTTTAAAAAGTTTTATTTCTGACATTACCATTCTTAAATAGAGTTGAACTCTGTGTATCTAGTATGTCACGTTTTTGTTGTTTTTTTTTTTTTAACTATGTGAATTATCAACTTCAGAGCTCTGTTTATTCAACAGTTCCTTATTTTCTCAATAAACTATAGTGCTACCTTTGTCACATGTTTCTTAAGTAGCTGGTTCTGATTTTAGACTTTCTCTTCTACTACAATAATTAATTTGTCCACTCTGTGTTAATACCACATTGTCTAAAATTCAGTTCCTTCCTAAGTCTTGCCATTTGTAAGGGAACATCCCTTCTTATCTTTCCCCTTCAGAATTATTTTGATAGATTTAGACTTTTTAATCTTTCAGTTAAATGTTAGGAATTAAAACATTCTGTGTGAATTCCTGTTGAGATTTTAATTGGAATTTCATTGGGTTTGTAGATTAATTTTATGGTAATCAATATATCTGTGATATTACAAATTTCTATGTGTGAGTATAGCATATCACTTTATTTAGGTCATCTCTAATATGTTGTAAATAGAATTCAGAATTTTACCTGTAGAAGGCTTTCCACTTTGATTCATTCCAAAAAACTTTTTTTCTGATAGCATTGTAAATGGTGTTTTCTGTTTAATTCATTTACTCCTGTAGTTGTTTACTGCTGCATAAAATGCTATTTATTTTTCTCACATTAAGCTGACTACCAACCACATTGCTAAATGTCCTTAAAAATAAGTTTGTAGATTTCCTTGGTCATTCAAATTATTGGAGGGAGAAGCTCTGTTTTCCAACATTGAAAAGGTGACCTTTCCTCTTGAAAAGTAGAAACAAGTACAAAATTTACTAGATTTGCCTTAAGAGCAAATAGCCCACATAGAATATGTTTGGTAATAAGAAACATGCTACATGCATGAATAAAAATTCCAGGGCCACAGAGCTAATAATATATCACACATTTGGGATTTTGGGGGAGGGGTGCTAAGTATACTGAAAGTTATAATAGAAAACATATAATTATATTGTTAATTTGTGGCCTCATTCTGTGCAAATTCAGGATTGCAAAGGTTGAAAAATTCATTTTTTTAGCATCCCACAGCAGTGCCTCAGTGAATATTCCTACTTAGAGAAGCTCAATGCTTTCCCATTGTTCTTAGGAAGAAGCACCGAACATCAATCAGCAATTTATCCTTTTTTTGTGTGTGCTTGTTGAAATAACCCATTTCCTGACAAAGAGAATTATGCGATATTTGACATGTTTGAGAAGGTCACAACTTCTCTTTCACATCTGATGAATAGAAAAAAGTACAGTTGCTTTATTTCACCTACATCCAATCTTTCTCCAAACCTTATATTCTGCTTACCAGAAAAAAAAAAAAAAAAGGAAAAAAGTGTCTAATCTGATTTAGCACTTAACTTACTTTGAAAATACAAATGAACAGTTTGTGTTCTTCCTTTAGTCTGCTTTGGATAAAAATGCTCAGTCCTTTGGGAAGCCAATCCCTATGTCTCCCTTGTCTCAGATCCTCTTTATAAAATGTTAGCAAAGCCTCTGTGTCCAAATTTTCTCTTTCTATAGCACCAGTTATATTGGATTAGGGGTTCATTTTACTCTAGTATGACCTCATCTACATTTAATAACATCTACAATAACGCTGTTTAAAATAAGGTCACATGTTTAGGTATTAGGTTTTAGGATTTCAGCATATGAATTTTGGTAAAGCATAATTTAACCTATAACAGTCCAGTCATTGAGGAAGTCTAAATAAATAATCATAATATGAAGACAGTAGGAGGAAATTTTTAGAGGTAATGGATATGCTTATGCCATAGATTGTTGTGAGGATTTCATGGATGTATACTTATTTTGCATACTCCAAACTAAGTTGCTAAATTAAATATGCATGTCTTTTTATGTAAATCTGAGCACATTTAGACTAGGCTATGATTTTAAGGAGGTTAAGTACATTAGGTTAAGTACAGTAGGTTAAGTACAAGTAGGTTAAGTATATTAAATGCATATTCAACTGAACGATATTTTCAACTATTGATGGGTTTATCAGGACATAACCCCATTTTAAGTCTATGAGAATCTATACTCGAATAAGGTGATCTTACATTAATCATAATACATGTCAATAATTTAAATAACAACTTTATTTATAATAGATTCTAAGTTAAAGCAGCACATATGTTCATCAACAAGAAAACTGATTAATACATTGTAGACTATTCATATCACAGAATATTATATAGCAATGAAAGTGAACCAACTACTGCTATAAGCAATAGCTTGGATGACTCGCTCAAATAAAATGTTTAGAAAAAGAAAAGCAATGAATTACCAGATCACGTTAGTAAAGATAGGTAGCATCAAGTGTTTGAAAATATGAAGAAACTGAGAATTCCATATCTGATTTGTAAGAGTATAGCTTGGTACAATCTCTTTAAAAGTTATGAAGACATAAAGACAGAAATGCCATTAAACCCAGTAATCTCATTGCTGGGTATGTACCCAAACGAATATAAATTATTCTATTATTAAAAACATATGCACTTATATGTTTGTTGAAGCATTATTCACAACAGCAAAGACATGGAATCAGCCTAAATGCCCATCAATGATAGAGTGGATAAAGTAAATGTGGAACACATATACCATGGACTACTATGCAGTCATACACACACACACACACACACACACACACACAAACACACACACAAATGAGATCATGTTCTTTGCAGGGACATGGATGGAGTTGGAGACCATTATTTTTAGCAAACTAACACAAAAATAAAAAACAAGTACGCCATGTTCTCACCTATAAGTGGGAGTTAAATCATGAGAACACATGGTGACATAGAGGGGAACAACACACACTGGGGTCTTTTGGAGGGTGGAGGGTGTGAGGAGGGAGAAAATCAGGAAAAATAACTAACAGGTATTAGGCTTAATACCTGAGTGATAAAATAATACATACAACAAACCCCCATGACACATGTCTACCTATGTAACAAACCTGCACTTGTACCCCTGAACTTAAAAGTTAAAAAAAAAGAAAAACATGTTGGCAATAAGGATTTAAGTTGAATACATGTATACAGAATTTGACTTCAAGATATGTACAGTTGATTCCCGCTTATAATGGTTGAACTTCTGATTTTTCCACTTTATGGTGATGCAAGAGCAATAGGCATTCAGCAGAAACCTTACAATGAATATTCATGTCACCATCCTGTTTTCACTTTTAATATAGTATTCAAAAAATTACATGAGATATTCCACACTCTATTATAGAATAGGCTTTGAGTTAGATAACTTTGTCTGACTGACAGCTAATGTAAGTGTTCTGAGCACATTTAGGCTAGGCTATGATATTAAGTAGGTTAAGTACATTAAATGCATATTTAACTGAATGATATTTTCAAATTGTGATGGATTTATCAGGACACAACCCCATCATAAGTCTATGACTATCTATACTCAAATAATGTGAACTGTGCTAATCAAAATACATGTCAATAATCTAAATAATAGCTTCATTTGTAATAGCTTCTAACTTAAAGCAGCACATATATCCATCAACAAGAAAACTGATTAACACACTGTAGACTAGTCATACCACAGAATACTATATAGCAATGAAAATCAGCCAACTACTGCTATAAGCAATAACTTGGATGACTCATTCAAATAACATGTTTAGTAAAAGAAACTACATGCAAAAGAGTGTGTCTGTATGACTTTTATACAGAATTCAAAAATAAGCAAAATGAATGTAGTCATCTTAGAGGTTAAATTAGTAGTACCTCTGGGCGAGAAAACAAGAAGTTATTAGAAATAGACATGAGAAATGGTGGAGTGGAAGGAGTTTCTCCATTTCTGAATCTAGATAGCAGGCACAGGAGTGACCTCACTTGTGATAATTCATCAAGCTGTACACATATGATTTGTTGATGACAGTAGTAAAGATAGGCAGCATCAAGAAAGCAGTACATAATTTATTTTAAAAGCAGATAATTTTTATTAACAATAATAGCTCTTTTCAGTACTAATCTTATTAAAGAAAGCATGATAATTGGGGTGTCTGTGATGAAAACAGTAATGATTATAGTAAAACCTGATAAAACCTGTAATTTTTATTTTGGAATTTTAGATTTAATGAAGTAAATTTTATTTCCTTTTGTTTCTTATTGTACTTTAAGTTCTGGGTTACATGTGCAGATCTTGCAGGATTGTTGTATAGCTACACATATGCCATGGTGGTTTGTTACTTTTTAAGATGCACTACTTTATGAAGTAAATATTTTTAATTGGACTGGTTTTATGGGATGACACCTGTATGAAATTTTTAAAAGTCTGGTAAGAAATTTTTTAAAATCTGTTAAAAAATTTTTATGCCTACGTACATGTTTTCAGTTTGTGTGTTTATACATTGTTTTAATTAGCCAAAATAACTGTGCTCTTTTACTGATTTTGCCTTCCACGCACTTAACCAAAAGAAATATTCAACATATGTTGAAGGCCTACTCACATTAGCTGTATACATTGGCTTTGCTCTCTATTTCATGGAAATGCAGACTGAGAGAAATACAATAAATTGTTTACCAACTACAATAGCAAGGAATGGAGTCATTCTGAAAGCCAGATCTGGACTTGGAGCCTAAATTACCTCTCTATATTATGCCATCTCTGAATTCCCAATACCACAATTCTCACATTTTATTTTTAATTATAATTTAGAAACTCAATATCTCTCCCTTTTTAAACTCCAATCTCTTCTACTGCAGGAAGCATGTCACAATACCTTCACAGAAAGTAGATAACCATATATATTGTTTAATTAATGATAGAGCATAAAAATAAGCCTTTATGAAAACACACATAAACATACTCTCTCTCATACACACACACACACACACACACACACATAATTCTTCTGCCTCCCTATTGGTGAACACTTCCAAAGCCTAAACATCAACTAAGCTTGTGATGATAATTAGACAGAGCTATCTTCATAGTTGTTGAGTTTATGTTATTTTTTCATTTTTAAACTATTCAGTTAGTTTTCAACTACTATATTAGCATGTATAAAATTTAGAGTCTTCTTGGCTGTTTTCTTATCAATATTGTATAATCATTTCATCACATAACAATAGTAAATATAGGTATACTATATATTATAATTAATATTGAAACTAAAACATAATAAGTGAAAGGATTATAATTGTTTTGGTAGATATTTTTGCTTGTTGTCCTTGTTAATGTTTTGTTTCATTTTTCAGGTACCCATACCTATTTAAATGTTAAGCTTTCTTTATTCTCAGATTAGACATGAGACCAAAACATATTCCCAAATGAAGTATGAATGTTGGCAGGGGATCAATATTCCTAATTTAAAAATAAATCATAGGGATAAAGTAGAATGAGCCATTTCCTTTAACTAATGAAATGAGATAAGGTGCTCTATTTTCTGGATGTCTGCTTTTATAAGGGTTAGAGCTTAAGTAAAATAGATTGAGCTCTTTTGCTATAAATATTAGGAAATATTCATAGCAGTATACTTCTAATATAGCATGCTGACATGTTGACCTGCCATATTTATTGGCAAGTGTGAGTACTCAAGTTAATCACTTACCTAGCTATTTCTGATGTTTTGCTTTGAAAGAAAACAAAACAACGACCACCTTATCTATAAGAAAAAAAAAGAAATTCACATACTTCAGTTCACTCCTTTAAATTCAATCTAGGCTTACAATGCAGTCTGCTTTTGAAAATGAGTTTTGTCATATTGGTAGTAGCCCTAGAAAAAAATGAGTTTCATTTACTGTTTTTTTCCCCCTGAGTTCAGCCTTAAAGCAGAAAAAATACTCACATATTGTTTTTATACAGATTCTATTTTTTCCCAAATTTCAAATGATTCTGAAAAGCAAGTTTATAATAATGCTATCTGTATCTACCAACACAGGTCATAATTTTTTTTCTTTTAAAGAAAAAAAGATCTGGAATGTCTGCCAAGCTATTCCAACGCATGTTTATTAAACATGTTAGTATCTTTCTAGCTTAGGCTCTGTATATACAAGAAATAAAGTGCACAGATGCTCCTTGACTTCTGATGGGAGTCTTGATCCAGATAAACACATTGTAAATTGAAAATATCGTAAGTCCAAATGGGCATTTTGTATACATGATGGGATATAAATGTACAAACACAACTTAAAAAACAAACAAACCAAAAACACTGGCAGTATAGGTCACTGTAGTGCCAGCTGTTTACCCTTATGATCACATGACTGACAGAGCTATGATCACTGCTGCTGCCTAGCCTGGGGAGAGAGTGTTGTACTGCATATTGGTAGCCCTGTAAAAGATGGAAATTTAACATTTAAACTATGACTTCCGCTGAATGTATATCACGTTGGCGCCATTATAAAGTTGAAAAATCTTAAGTTGAAACATCACATGTCAGGGGCTCTCTGTATTATTTACCAGTTTCCTCCATACTCTTCCCTCCATTGTTAAGTATTTTAGGGGTGTAGGTCTCAGAAGATGTTTTAAAATTGGGGGAAAATAACAAAATGTATACAGTAATTTTCAAAAATCACTTGATAGAAATTTAGAAGATTAGTATATATTATGGGATGCCTTCCTTGTGAATGAAAGATAAATAAGGAAATACCACACTGTCTACATCAGAGCAACACAAACACTTATCTCAGGATGAACCCTAATTCTTTCTTTCTGAACTCCAGAGCTATGCTTCTCTTTCTCTATATATAGCTGAGCCTTTCTTCCAACTTTTGGAGTTTTTTTTACTCTTTGATTATATGTTGAGTAACAAATTTCCACCTAGCTCATCCTTGATCTCTCTTTCAGATAATTAAAAAAAAAAGAAGAAAGAAGGAAGGAAAAAATAAAAAGGAAGGAAGGAAATTGAAAAGCTCTTTAATTTCATCAATTCTATTACTATTGTGGAGAAACATGTAGTGGGTGCAACAAAAATAACTTAGTGAGACATATAACTTAAATGAGACATATAAGATTTTCAGATATCTTAGAGAGTTCTCATTGTAATTACTTTGTCATGTATTTAATTTTTAAAATTTCTTCTTTGCAATATCCTCCTCTATGTCTGGATTACTTATTCTTAAAATCCTGGGAACAATCTTCAAGACATTTGACAATGTAGTCATTGTTATTTTATGGGCATCAGCCAATCAGAACACATTCCAGCTTCAAACAGTTGAATATGATTCCTGGTGTTTGCAGTCCTGAAGGAACTAAAAAAGGATTGCATGCTCCTTCTCAAATACGGGTCACATTAACCTCAGTGCACGTGTTCTTTTATGAGGAAAAGACCAAATACAATCTTCTCATGGCTAAGGTAGCTTCAAGCTGTCCTAATGCCAATAGTTAACACATTGGCTGGTTTTTTTTTCTTTTCTTTTTTTTTTTTTTTTGAGACAGTGTCTCACTCCATCACGAGGCGCCAGGCTGGTGTGCGGTGGCGCGACCTCGGCTCACTGCAACCTCCCCTTCCCGGGTTCAGGCAATTCTTCTGCCTCAGCCTCCCCAGTAGCTGGGACTACAGGCGTGCGCCACCACGCCCAGCTAATTTTTTTGTATTTTTAGTAGAGACGGGGTTTCACTATGTTGGCCAGGATGGTCCCGATCTCTTGACCTCATGATCCGCCCACCTCGGCCTCCCAAAGAACACATTAGTTTTAATGTGCCAGGGAGTATTTTGTTCTCAGCTTGGGTAATTCATTTTTTATACTTTTCTCAACCATGAATCTTATTGAGCCAGAAATTTGCTCTACCTGCATGTTAAGAATATTAGGACAATGAAGTACCTAGAGGCTGGATGTATATTTTACTGTGCAAAGTTATCTATAAGACCAATGAGAATTAAAATAGGAAAAGTAGCTTTTTTATAATCAAGTGCTGAAATTAAGATATAAGTTTCATTGCTAACTGGTGTTTGGGAGTACAACTTTTACAAAAAGAAGGAAAGGACAACATCTTTGACTTTAAGAAATTTTTGATTTAGAGAAATAGCTTACAATCTCATAAAAATGTCTGTAATATTTTAGAAAGCTTCCACCATTTTGTGAATTGATCTAATGCTTCCGAATTTAGAAGATTCATTTTCTGAACTTTTCAAGAGCGTAGCAGACTGCAAACAGTGTGAACTCTGAGATTACCAGTCAACTATCTTAGTAATAGTTATTTGTCATCAGATACAAGTGATGGAAACACAACTCAAATCACCTGAAGAAAAACCAAAGATTATTTTTTTTCTTGGTAGCAAGGAACAATACTGTAGCAGCCCACAAAGCCAGAAAGAAGGGGAAAAAAAATTAAGGCTTCAGATAGTGGCAATGTGATTATGGGATTGAATGCTACCAGGATTTCCTTATCTCTTTAACTTTTTACTGGGTTTCATTTTGTACATAAGGTTTCTCCATATTATGAAAAAGGGCAACTAACAATAACTCTGTCATCTTATACTTAAAATCCAGGGGAACTGGAATTCGTCCATATTCAATTACAAAATTATGAGAAGAATTCAAATTGACCTACCCTGGGTTATATATGTGTCCCTGCAGTGGATGTATGTAACTCAGAGACATTGCATTCAAGGAATATATAGAAGATATGGTATTCTCAGATATGTGCAGCACTCTTACAAGAAAAAATGCATGTAGCAGTTACGATGATTTAATTCACTGCAGCAGTTACCATGATTTAATTCATTCCTGAAGCTCTCATGTAAAGGTAAGCACTTCAGGTGGGGAATGGCCAAGTCAGATGCAGTGCAAATGGCATCATCTGACACCAGGATAAAGAGTAGTGATCTGGAAAGGGGATCATGTAGCAACAGTTTCTAAAAATTTATTTTTTGTTCTTTGCAGAATTGGTGGTGAAAATTTTCACCTCTTAGTGAGGCAGAGATTTTTCAGCGAGTAGAATCAGTAGAAATATGCATGAGTAGATTTTGTGCCATTCCAATTATAGAATAATACAAGTGTGTACCAGGAATGCATGTTTTGAGACGTTTGAGCCCATAAGGATGTGTTTTTGTTGTTGTTTGTTTGTTTGTTTTGAGATGGATTCCTGCTCTGTTGCCCAGTCTGAAGTGCAATGATGCAATCTCTACTCACTGCAACTTTGGACTCCCAAGTTTAAGCAATTCTCCTGCCTCAGCCTCTCGAGTAGCTGGGATTACAGGCGACTGCCACAACACCCGGCTAAGTTTTTTTGATTTTTAGGAAAAACGGGTTTCTGCATGTTGGCCACGCTGGTCTTGAATACCTGACCTGAGGTGATCCGCCCGCCTCAGCCTCCCAAAGTGCTGAGATTACAGGTGTGAGCTACCGCGCCTGGCTGAGGATGTGTTTTGTGTTGGAATCCTGTGTTCATTCAACTGTGTCTTTGGCATTTTGTGATCTCCTTGAGTGGGGAAGTATATATTAGAAAACATAGATTCTGCCATCTAAAAGGGCAGACTTTATTTTTGGTTAAATTCCACATATGCAAAGTAACACATCTAGACACATAATATTGTAGGAGCAGCAAAAATGGAGAAGTTTTTATCTTATAAGAACTCACAGACTTATGTATTTTTATCCTATTAAGAACTCACAGACTCATGCAGCAGTCCTCTACTCCCACCCCCAAATCCAAAACAAATACAAAAAACTACAGTATAGAGTGGCAGAGTGTTTGAAATCCCAATAAGGCCAAATAATGTGGCTAATATCTGTAGTCCTACTTCTTTGGGAGCCCAAGACAGAAGGATTGTTAGAGCTCAGGAGTTCGAGACCAGCCTGGGCCATGTAGTGAGATCTGTCTCTACAAAAAGAAATATTTTTAAAATTAGCCAGGCATGGTAGTCTTAGCTGAAGTGGAAGGCTGAAGGCTGAAGCGGGAGGATTGCTTGAGCCCAGGAAGTTCAAGCTGCAGTGAGCTGTGATCACGCCACTGCACTCCAGTTTGGGTGACAAAGCAAGACCCTGCCGTCCGCGCGCATGCACACACACACACACACACACACACACACACTAACCAAATATGTGTGTGCGTGTGTGTGTGTGTGGGGGGGTTGCTATCTGCTGGAAGAGCTTTTAAAAGCAAAAGGGGATTAAGTTAGGAATGAAATTGGAGAGAAAACGTGTAATGAGGAGATAATTTAAAGTGAGAGAAAGCTGAGAAAAGAGCTGAATGAGAAACGGAAGTTTCATAGGCCAAAAATAATTTGAAAATGTTTTACAAAAGTGAAAGTAGCAGAAGCAACTATCAAAATATGAAGTAGATGTCAGGAATCTGCAGTTGAAGATCAACATACTGTAAGTGTAGAGTGAGTACTGGAGTGGTTCCAGATGAATGAATTCATGAATGAATGCACAGAAGCTGCCTGCTGGTGCTGACTTTGATGAGGCTGAGTGCCAAGTTCAGCTGTGGAGTTGGGGGCCGTGTTCTAAGGAACGGAGATGGTGTACTAGTCTTGAAACGCATGTCTCCAAAAAATGAATCCCACTGTTCTCTAACAGATATGAGAAATAGGATTTATATTTATTACCTTGATTTACCACACAATATCTAATCACTCTAAAAGGCAAAAGTCACTATAAACTTTTAAAGCAGAAGTTAATAAATGAGATTGGTAATGTTCCAAACTAGATTTACTTAATTTGAGTAAACCTATCACATAAATTCCTTGCAGCAGCAGATTCAGTGTTTAATGGGAATGAGAGATATGAAAGGTATGTAAACATTGAGGAGCTAGGTGGGAGAGTGAGTTGAGGTTCAGAATCTGAGAATGGTAAAAATAAAACCTGTTTCAATAATGAGATTACACAGTCCACTGAAGTTTGTAATGAAGGATTAGGGCCAAATGTTTAACAAACGCTATTGGTAGAACTTGGTAGAGGAAAAAAAAAAATGTTTCAATTAAGTGGAAAACTTTCTAGTGACCCATTGTTGAAGTATAAGATCACACTTTTATTAACTAGAACAAATATATAAATTTCATGCTTTTCATTGACACAGTCTATCCATAACCAGCAAACAAAATCATAACCCAGTATCTTCCTTATGTCAGCATATCTTTTATGAGTATTGGTTTCTTTCAAGTACAATCTTAGTATATTTGAGCTGCTTTAACAAAATACCAGAAATTGGGTAGCTTCTAAACAACAGAAATGTATGCTTCTCAGTTCTGGATGCTGACAATTACCAGAGCAAGTAACGTACTGGCAGATTCAGTGTTTAGTGAGGACCCACTTTCTCATGGGTGATGCCTTCTCCTTGTGTCCTCAGGTGGTAGACAATAACAAGCTCTGTTGGACATGTTTTAAAATGGCACTAACCAGGTTCAGATTTTATGACTTAATCACTGCCACAAAGGTTCCTTCCACCTCCTCATACCGTCATCTTGGGGGCTAGAATTTCGACATATTTATTTTTGCATACACAAATATTCAGACCATAGCAAAGAGTCTGCATTATTTGTATAACTAATGAAGAAGACTGTGTTTAATCCAGTTGTTTTTTTGTGTGTTTGTTTTCCTTAACTAAAGGAAACTTTTGGTTTACGTTTAATTCCTGTGTACTGGCATCAAAGTGCAAATAATTTACCCAGTTTGAGGATCCTACGATTTTCAAGTTACCCTATTTTGTATGACATATTACACTGTGGAATAGCTTAATGGTGTTTCATGTAATTGAGGGCAGAATAAAATATTCCAAACTGATTAAATATGATATATGCTTTGAAAAGAAACCCTTAAGTAACTCAGTGATTCCCAAGGTAATAAGTTATGCAAATTTTTTGCTGAGCCATTTGGAACATCTCTGAGGCCACAAATCATTTTATTTTCCAACAATAAACTATGGATATGTGTTTCTGCACTGGCCTAAATGCATGAAGCTGGACCACACGTAGGCTATCAAGAGCCATTGTGGAGTTTCCTTACATTTATCCCACCTGGGAGAGAGTTTCCTGGAAGTGTAAAGAGAGATCAGAAAAAAAATGCTGGGGAGAATAACACCACAGGGACTTAGGGAGAACATGTAGGTGCCCCAACATTTAGCGCATTGATCATTTCAGAAATGTAGGTGAGAGTTCCTCAGTTCCTTCAGTCTTGGTCCTCCTGACCCCTTTCTTTTCTTTATAACTCTCATTTCTTATTCCACTCTATAAATCACAAATACACACACACAAATACAACACAAATATAAAACACATGTATATACAAAAAAATGTGTGTGTGTGTGTATTTGTGTGTGTGTGTGTGTGTGTGCTCAAGAGAGAGACACTTTTAATTAGCCTCTTCCTAAAAGGCCAATCAGATTAAATGGCATTATTCATTTCCTCTATGAAATATACTAATTAATTGATGCCTACACACTGATGACTGATTGCTTGTAGGCTACTCTGCAGAGTAACTAGGCAATTCCACCACAAGAGCTGAGTTGTTTGCTTACTGCGACTTACTTGTGATATTTCTCCCATTCTTTTTTTATGTCTATAGGACTTGTACTTAAATGAAGCATTTAATTAAATATATAAATCAGGCTATACTGATATATTTACAATATCATCATATCCATAATCACATGTAATAGAGTTGCTGATTCCTAGAAACCATATGGGATGTCCTGAGGAAAACTTTATAAAAGGAAATTGCTTTAAAATAAATTGCTATTAAATTAGAGAAGAAGCAATGGAAACTTGTAGGAAATCTTTGATTTTATTCTTATGCTTCTTCATATTTGATTTTAAATGTATGCTTTGTCATATAGAAATAAAAAATTAAAAATTTAAATCACACATTAAGGATGTTTTATGCAAGGAGGATGAGGCATGAAATGAGAATGTATTTATTGAAAAAAAAAGCTTTTTTAAATCTCAAATATTTATCAATAACACAGTTAAGTATGTTTTGTGAAAATAAATTGCTTAAAAGATAAATTATTTTGTGAACTCCTCATTCAATGTTCTTATGATTAACTCACCAACCATCTGTATCTATTAAGTTTTTCAGGTCCCTGAATATTTCAGAATATTTTTCAGTTATAAAACATAAGTTCCAAAATAATCAAATAGAAAATTTTGAAGTGGTAATCTTCTCCCATTATTACAGAAAGGAGAATTTTAAAACAAGTCAGATTTTGTCCAGAAACTTTGAAGATTTAAAAATTATATTTATTAATAAATTTATCTATACTTGTATATCATTGTAATCTATACTTATCTATACTTGTCTATGCTTGTCTATCATTGTAATCTACATAAATGTTTTCAAACTCCTTACTTTAGTCTATCTGATGTTGCATAATACAAGTTCTGTTTATCGTTTCAACTTCACTTAGAACCATTCTCCCAGCCCTTCTACTTCAACTGCTATCCACTGAAAGTTTGTGTCCACCCAAAATTCATGTGTTTTAGCCTAACCCCCAGTGTAATGGTATTTGAAAGTGGATTCTTTGAGAGGTGATTAGGTCATGTTGTGGGAGCCCTTATCAATGGGATCAGTGCCCTTATAAAAGAAGCCCCAGAGAACTACTTTGTCTTTTTCACATTGGGAGGAAACAGTGATAAGGTGGCTATCTATGAAAGAGAAAGTGGGCCCTCAGCAGACACTGATTTTTCCAGAGCTTTGATCTTGGACTTCCCAGCCTCCAGCATTGTGGGAAGAAATTTCTGTTGTTTATGAACCACCTAGTGTACGGTATTTTCTTACAGCCACCCAAAGAAAGGCATCAACTTTTATTCACATCTTCCAGCAACAAACTCAGGCCTCAAGACCTCAACAAATTTTGGCATCATGCCCTGTGCACATGTTTTTGCTCTTCTATCAATCTTCTTGACCATCCTCTTTGCATCATTATTATTTTATCCTTCAGGTATCAGTTGAGAGATCATTTCCTTAAATGTCTTCCCTGAAGCATCAATCTTAAGAAAGATGCCCATGTCAATCTGTATCTTTGTCCCTTCTTTCATGGAATTTATCAAGATTAGTGATTAAAATGTGTTAATATATTTCTATACTTCTTTTTCTGCTCCCTTATTTAGCATGCCATATCCATTTGGAAAAAAAGATAAATTACTCTAGCTCATTGCTGTATGCTTGGCACACAGTAGGTGTTTCAGAAATCATTATTAAATGAATGAACCCAATGAGCCTTTTTCTTCTGCATACACAGCATGTTTCCAACTCAGAAAACATTTTATGTGCCTTGTCTATTGCTTGTTTTAATTGTTTTGATGATTTATGGAGTGTGCTTTATCTTTTAGGTTGCTGTTTTCTCTTCCATACCTGTTATCTTTTTTCTCATTTTTCTTGAATTTATTTATTCTTACTTTTTTCTAGTCCAAATGGATTGTATATGTTTGTTCATTACCATATTTCTGTGTTTCAGTTGTATTTTGCAGTTTGGCTTCCTTGCTTCCATTTTCACCACAATCTTTTGTTGCACCTCATTTTATTACTTTTTTATCTTTTTATATTATTCTCCCATATTGCTAATTCTTTTCTTCTAGCTTTCTACCAGTGAATTCAGTGGCTACAACTTACTGAATTCTGTTTAAAATTCCAAGCAGTATTTTCATTGCTGTTTTCTTTGTTTTGATCTCTGTTAGTAATAATTTTTTGAAATAAAATCTTTAATTTTTCACAAACATGTTTTTTTAATTTGGTTTACTATAGTTTCCCTGTGATGCCTTTCTTTTAAAATTGTTTTTGTTATATATTCATTTTTGGTTGAGGTGAATAGTATCAAGATTTGGTCATTGTTCATATGTAAGGTGTAAATATTCCCTGCCTAGGCATGTCACTCCTCTTATTTTCTACTTGGTTACCAGTTGACATATGCAGCATTGTTGGTGGCCATAATGCCAATGTGTTTCTCTTTGCCTAGCAAGCTGTATTATATTGTGTCTCCAAAAGACTAAGTCTAGATTCATTTGGCTTCCATTTTCTGACTCTGTGATTTCTTAATGTACTAGAAAAAATTTACAGTTTCTAGAATGTACCAATATGGGGTTCTTTTTGTCTCCATTTGTATTTAAACCTATATTCCATAGAAACGAGACTATCAGTATGAAATATTTTTCATTGTATTTCTTATTTATTACTTATTTAAAATTATGTATTACTGTGTTTATTAAAAGTGATTTCTCATATTTATTTATTACTTATTTATACATATTTATTTATTACTATGGACTTTTTATTACTATGTTTATTAAAAAACACTAAGGGAAAGAATAGAAGTACGTAATGGTCACATCTGTCACAAAAACAATCACCACAGTAGAAATGGAAAGGATGGCAGATGTGTTTGCTTGGCCTCCTTCCATGAAGGTGGAATGGCTGCCTTTTATGTTGCAGAAATGCATAAGTGAGTTTATTATCTATCTAGTACTTTCTTAACCCATTACTATCAACCTCAGAGAAAGTGACCTTCTTTCTAGATTCTGTCAAAATGTCATTTGTTTATATTATCTTTCAGCATTACTGTTTTTAAATTCCTTAGTTTAAAACAAGTATTTATTTATTTTTCTGTTCAGAATCAGTTAGTTGGGAGGAGTTGATTGTTTACAGTCTTAGTTAGATACCCACCTCTCACCAAAAGATCATCAGGTATTTCGGAGTTGTTTTTATTAACCTATTAAGTTACATAATATATAACATATTATTTAGTTCTCTTAGTATATTATAGAGTATATGCCAATTTTTGCAGTCTAAAAATTGTGTAATTCTCATAAGATCACAAGTTACTTTCACAATTCTGGGAAA
The DNA here is from genome assembly GCA_963573385.1 of Cacajao melanocephalus. Taxonomy (NCBI): domain Eukaryota; kingdom Metazoa; phylum Chordata; class Mammalia; order Primates; family Pitheciidae; genus Cacajao; species Cacajao melanocephalus. Next base: position 110,347 of record CAUYLG010043656.1, read on the forward strand.
ATATTTAATATCAACTACGTGTATTAACAATATTCAGATTTATGCCCTAACTTATATATAAAGGGACAAAATGGATTAACTTTTTTGAGAGTTAAAGGTATATCATGTCATAAACATAGAAATATGTACATAAGTTATGAATAAATATGACTACAGCTTAAGATATAGCATGATATGTTTGCTTTGAGGAAATAAAAATCTATAACTGTCACGTTTAGTGAAGGTTGATACTATCGACTTAATATTGCTAACATTAATTAGCAGTATTTTTTTTAATTAGATCTTTTCAATTTTCTGGAAGCTGGTAAATGAACTAGACTGAGTACCAATCTGCCTCAACAGAGAAAGATTATCAGTGGGTCAGCTGTTATATAATATCAATTAATTAGGTTATCTTTCTCTGAGTTAGAGGTTGCTCCATGATTTTGAAGAAAATTCAGAGCTGTCTAAGCCAAAGTAAAATAATTACTGATTTTTATGGCAATCTTGAAGTTAATTATTGAAATTCTTTAGAAGGTGACATGCTTTTGCCAATTATTTTGAGTACACTGAAGAATAAATGCATAATTATAGAAAACTGCTACATCCCTACCTAAGAACCGTAAAGGACAAATCAATATCCAAGACCCAGAATGTTACCCTTACTTTGTTATGTATAAATTTTCTGTGTGCACTATTTTATATTAGATTCTATTCTTCACTCTTACTAGTAGGAATACTCTTCAAGGTATTAGCAATGATGTGGCATTAGTTGCATAATTTTTCACTTCAGCAAGAGAAAGTAAAGACAGGCCTTGAAGCACAAAATATGTAGCCCTCTGAAAAATGTTTGTATTTGGTAAGCATCTTCCATATATAATGGCAATTCTATGTAAAAATAATATGTACTTGCATTTTCAGAACAGAAAAGTTACAAATTATCAAGAACAAGGGATCTACTTTATATTATTCTCTAGAATGTTATTCTACAAACTTTGTTGATAAACACTGAAAATGTTGGATACTTAGAAAATAACTGACCGATTCTAAAAGTTATGATCTAATGAGGCTTGAAACTAAACTTCAAGCTATCTTACCTTCATGATCTCGGTAGTCTTGATAAACAACTATATGACATTAGCCAAAGGAAAAAACTGGAAGAGAAAAAAAAATAACTTTGTGATACAATTAATGTTCTGTTCCTTTCAAGCTCTTCATAGAAATGTCTGGGGAAAGGGGAAGGGAATGAGAAAATGTGCCAGAGGTTTTTCCTAGTCATGTATTCTATTACTTGTATCCAATAAAGGAGATTCCTCTTCTGAAATTCATTGAAGGTAATATGTTTCTGTGATAATGTGTTTCAAGGTGTTCCTATGCTTCTTTGTACCTTATCGTAGGAAGAATAAACTTAAATAATTTAATATTTTCAAAATGATAAATATTGCAAAATGCATCAGTATGACATGAGTTCTTTCAGGAACAAAGATATTAGAAAAATAAATACTTTATGTTGCTGGCTAACTTGAGAATACTTCACAATCAATAATTGCTTAAACTAAGAATATCTTAAAGAGAATAATTTAAAACATCTGATTAGAAGACAAAGACCTAAAAAGTCCTTAAATGTTCCATGTGCACTTGAAAAGAATGTATATTCTGATATTGGGTCCAGAGTTCCATAAATGTCAGAGGTCTAATTGGTTGATATTGGTTCTTAAGTTGTCACTCTCTCACCCTTTGTACAATTGCTTCACATAATTCATTTCTACATTCACTATAAAACCACTACTGCATTATTATTATGTATATTTTTAAAAAGTAATATTGTAAGAGATTTTTTAAAGCTCCTTTATGTTGTCAGCATATTTATTCATTACTGCATTCTTCATTTCTTCCCATAGAACTTGAATTCCAAATAGTGTTAGCCTCCTGCAAAATAATAAAAATCTTTTACCATTTTTCGTAGTGAAAGTATTTTACAGTTTCAAATGATTTATTTAATGTGCTTATTTGAAAGGTCTTCATTTTTTTTGAACAACTGATACTAGTATAGAATTCTTTTTATTATTATTATACTTTAAGTTTTGGGGTACATGTGCAGAATATATAGATTTGTTGCATAGGTATACATGGGCCATGGTGGTTTGCTGCATCCATCACCCCATCATCTACATTAGGTATTTCTCCTAATGCTATCCCTCCCCTAGTCTCCCACCCCCTGCTATCCCTCTTCAACACCCCTACCCCCCAACAGGCCCTGGTGTGTGATGTTCCCCATCCTGTGTCTATGTATTCTCATTGTTCAACACTCACGAGTGAGAACATGAGGTGTTTGGTTTTCTGTTCTTGTGTCAGTTTGCTGAGAATGATGGTTTCCAGCTTTATCCATGTCCCTGCAAAGGACATTAACACATCCCTTTTTATGGTTGCATAGTATTCCGTGGTGTATATGTGCTGCATTTTCTTTA
>CAUYLG010043657.1:0-15193 GCA_963573385.1 Cacajao melanocephalus
GGTTTGGGCTTGGGAGGATGCAAGTGTCCAGGAATTTATCCATTTCTTCCAGGTTTACTGGTTTATGTGCATAGAGTTGTTTGTAGTAATCTCTGATGGCGGTTTGTATTTCTGTGGAATCTGTGGTGATATCCCCTTTATCGTTTTTTATTTCATCTATTTGATTATTTTCTCTTTTCTTTTTTATTAATCTGGCTAGTGGTCTATTTTGTTGATCTTTTCAAAAAACCAGCTCCTGGATTTACTAACTTTTTGAAGGGCTTTTTGTGTCTCTATCTCCTTCAGTTCCGCTCTGATCTTAGTTATTTCTTGACTTCTGCTAGGTTTTGAGTTTTTTTGATCTTGCTCCTCTAGCTCTTTCAATTTTGATGATAGGGTGTCAATTTTAGATCTTTCCTTTCTTCTCATGTAGGCACTTATTGCTATACATTTTCCTCTAGACACTGCTTTAAATGTGTCCCAGAGATTCTGGTACGTTGTGTATTCGTTCTTGTTGGTTTCTAAGAACATCTTTATTTCTGCCTTCATTTCATTGTTTATCCAGTCAACATTCAAGAAACAGTTGTTCAGTTTCCATGAAGTTGTGCAGTTCTGAGTTAGTTTCTGAATTCTGAGTTCTAATTTGACTGCACTTTGGTCTGAGACTTTTTCATTTTCTTAAATAATTCTCACTATGACTCCAGAAGGTAGGTACTATCATTATTTCCATTTTATAGCTTCAAAGCGTGAAGTGACTTGCCCAAAATTATAATTAGTAAGTAGTAGAGCCAAGATTTGAACCCAAGTCTGTCTGAAGAAAGTCTGTTTCAGGGACTTTCCTCATCACATGGTTCTCTCTTGCCTTTGCACGTGAGGACACATACATCTTTGATAGCAGTTATGTTGAGTGGTGTAGCCAGGACAGAGGAGAGGAGAGCTCATAATTCTATTCAAAGTCCCTTTTAATAGTTCTGTTGTTTCCATTTACAGGGCTAACTTAAGAATACTTAGTAATCTCATCCAAAGTTATACCTACCTCCTCAGAGGCTGTGGGGTTTCATCAGGGATTAACAGTGCAAGACACAGTTATATGCCTATCATAAATTAGCTTTGTGGCCACATAATGAACAATGCAAGCCAGTGTAGCTTTAACAGGACCATTTATTATATCGCTATAAACAGAGCTATATAAAAAGAATTATTCCTGAGACCCTGCACATCTGTGCTTACAATCATGTCTTTACATGAGCTTTGCAAACAAGGATAAAAGTCCAATTTAGACTGTGTATTGAACACCGATTCTCCATTCAACAGGGAAAGGTAATTCAAAGTATTCCAAAGGCATGAATGCTGAATGGATCTCATTTTTGCCAAAGGTCTCAACCATCTTTCTTGGTCACCACCAGAACCGTTAACATACAACAAAATGAGCTAATTTGAGCCTCACTTTGTTTAAAAAGCATGGAGTGCCGAGGAAAATGATTTAGAATAAAAAAGCATAGCTGGAGAGGCTATCACTGTTTAGCTTTTTGTCCCTGGGCAGGATTACCTAAATTTTTTCTGAGCCTTAGCTTCTTTATTAGTTTACTTATCTTCATTCTGTCACTGTTGTCCCCCCGTCTCCTTTTCCAGAATGCACACTCTACAAAGGCAGGGACTCTTTCGTATCTTCATCCTGTCTAATTAGAAGAGTGTCTGGTATATTGTAGGTGCACAGTAAGTATTCAGTGATTAAAGTATTATGCAAATTGGTAAAACATGGATAACTGACACCTTTCTCATAGGGATTTGCACAGATTCAATGAGAGATTAGATGTGAACGTAACCCGTTATACACCAATACCATGCTAGGTGACTCACATATGCTCCCATTTAATCCTCACTTGGAAAGGATCTATAAATCATAGAGTTTTCAAACAGAAGGGTGCCAACATAATTATCCTTTGTACTTTATATGTACAAACCCTGTGGTGAACCAAATGCCACAATCAAGAACACAGTCGATCATGTGTTCATTCATTCATTCATCACTATTTATTGAGTAGGTGCTGTGGGTAAGGCCATGCTGAGTCCTGGGGCTGCAGAGTGAATAAGACATGTTTGCTACCCTCATGGAGCTTAGCAACTAACAGGGGGTTTGGCTAGAAGAGCAGGTAGGGGCCAGATCCCAAAGAACCTGAAACACTACACTCAGTTTGGACTTCCTTCTGAGAAACAGGTGAAACTGAAGGGTTTGATGGCGGGGACATGCATCCTGTGAAGTCCACCCCTACAGAGCTTATCTAGGAAAACTTTCCCTATGGCCTTGCATGCAGAGATAACTTCTTAATATCAGATGAGATTTCAGTGACACACATCTATAATTTTAAGTACCATTGTTAAGGGGTAGTTTTGAATTTCAAGAACACGGCTATGGAAGGAATGATGTAAGGATGCAATTTTTGAATCCCATCTCTACCTAAGAGTAATGGTATTGAAGGCTAGAGTTCAGAGAAAGAAGAAAAGCACTCAGAGGCATGGGGAATGCATTGCTACATGATTGAGAAAAGTCACATCCCTGATCAGGACTGAATGGTTACCATGTCACAGTAGAAATCCCCTCCCTCTGCCCATGCTTCTTCTCCCCACCCCCGACATCCCACCCCTCACACCCCACTCCTCATTCCTCCTCACCCCGACTCCTCCTCCACCCACCCTTCTTCCCTGTGCATTTACCGATAGAACAGTCATGTCCAGTCCAGCTTGGATCACAGCTGCAAAGCCCAGTGTCTGGGAGGAAGGTTCCGTGGCCTGAACATTGGTCTAAGCATGTGGCTCTGGGGGTCTCGCAGTTGGTGCCTCCCCATCCCACAGAGCAGTGGCATTCGCCTCTCACACAGACGCCCCGGCCTGAACACGTGGGGTCCATGCAGTCCACTGTGAGATGAAGGAAAGAGAACATAGGTAAGCATCTGACAAGCAAAGGTGAGGCTCCTTTAAGCAAACTACTTAGCTTTGCAGCCAAGAGGCTTCACACATTCTGGTAGAAGGATGCAGAGGCCACTTGGTACAGTGAGAGCAGTACTGTAGCAAATGGCAGACCTGGGTTCCCAACTCCACCCAGGTAGAAATCCCTAACTCTTCATTTGTGGGGCAGACAGAGTAAGAAATGCGTCTCAAGCATCAGCACAGCACTTTGTGTCTACTGGACTCTGTTTCATTCACTTCTGAATCTCCACCTCCTAGAACAGTGCCTGGTACATAGGAGGAGTTAAATAAGTCTTCAGGGAACAAACGTTTATTATCACTTCATAATGCACGTTTATTTATGTGAGCATGAGACTAAAATAGATTCCTTGATTTAGATGAGAATTTATTTTGTAATTAAATTCCATTAGATTTTATCATCTTCTCCAAATTCTTGGGATTGGAAAGAACTTTCAAACTTCACCTTCCTGGCCAGGCATGGTGACTCATACCTGTAATCCCAGCACTTTGGGAGTTTGGGGTGGGAGGATCGCTTGTGGCCAGGGGTTTGAGACCAGCCTGGGCAACACAGTGAGATCTCGTCTCTACGAAAAATTTAAAAAGTTAGCTAGGCATGGTGGGACATGTCTGTAGTCCCAGGAACTTGAGAGACTGAGGCAGGAGGATTGCTTGAGCCTAGGAGGTCGAAGCTGCAATGAGCTATGATTGTGCCACTGCACTCCAACCTGGGTAATGGAGTGAGACTGTCTCTGAAAGACAAATGAACAAAACGACAACAAAAAACTTCACTTTTATGAGGGCAAACATTTCAATATATTCTGACTTTGCACAGCTTCTCCTTATGTGGTAGGTGAACTACATGGTTGTGGCTCATAGCCAGCCAGCCTTTTAGCCTCCCAGAACCCAAGGTCAAAGTGGTCTCAAGAGACCAACCCAGAAAGAAGAAAAGGAGAGTAACACTGTGGGTTATCTGCTCTGTGCTTACACTCTAAGCACTTTATATACACTGTCAGATTCAGTTTTCTCAGTAACCCAGTGAGATACAGATGAGGAAACTGAGGCTCTGAGAGGTAAATAATTTATGACAGATCACACAGCTAAACTCTGCCAGAGAGGAATTCTTTTCCTGATTTCTAAAATCGTGGTAAAATAAACATAACATAAAATGTACCATCTTAGCCACTGGTAGTGTACAAGCCAGTGGTGTTGAGGATGCAGATGGTGTTGGGCAGCCATCACCACTGTCAGTCTCCAGAACTCTTTTCATCTTGCAAAACTGAAACTCTGCACCCATTAAACAACTTCCTATTTCCCCTTTCCCTCAGCCCTGACAACCACCATTCTATTTTCTATCTCTATGAATTTGACTACTCTAGGTACCTAATGTAAGGGAAATCATCCAGTATTTATTATTTTGTGATGGCTTATTTCACTTGGCATAATGTCTCCACGGTTCACCCATGTTGCGGCATGGCCAGAATTTCCTTCCTTTTGAAGGCTGAATACTATTCCATTGTGTGTTTATACCTTATTTTGTTTATCTATTCATACATGGATAAAAACTCAGGTTGCTTCCACCTTTTGGCTATTATGAATAAGGTTGCTGTGCACATAGGTGTACAAATATCTCTTTGAAACTCTGCTTTCAATTCGTTTGTGTATATGCCCAGAAAAGAAATTGCTGGATCATATGGTAAATTCTATTTTTGATTTTTTGAGGAACCATCACGTAGTTTTCCATAGTAGTGTTACCATTTTACATTCCCACCAGCAGTGCACAAGGATTCCAATTACTCCACATCCAGAGAAGAATCTGAAGACAGATCTGTCTGATGCTGAGGCCAATATTACTATCAGGGGCTGACTTTCCCAAATCAAAGCTTTAGTTATGGGGCTACATAAAATTAACAGAGACCTCTAATCTTCTGCAAAGCACTGCATGGAAAAGGAGAGGAGTACTGAGAACCAAGTGAAGTGGCTCCAGTTCATATGGAAAGTGCAACAGGTGGCAGAGAGAAGACAGGATTGGTAAAGGAGGTCGATTCATGTTCTTTCTCTACCAAAAAGTTGTTAGGTCTGTCCTTCTCTTTAGGGAGGTAGGGATGCTATTCATTTTGTAATTGTGAGGGCATGGTGGCATCCTGGGGAGGAGGGGCAACACGTAGCTGTTGGAGAAAGTGTGCTGATGGTGCTGTGATGAGTATGGTCAGGCCCCTCCTAACAGGAACTCACAAGGGAGCCCTATGCTACAGAAGAAAAAGCTCTCCATTTGGCAGGAGGACCTAGGTTCAAGGGACAAAATGAGGACCTAAGGTCCTAGGTCCACGGTCAAATTACATATCTGCTCTGAGCTTCCCATCTATAAAACAGGTATGGTAAAATACTGACCACTGACTTCTCAGGTTGCTATGAGGAACAAATGACATGATGATTTGAAAAGACTATACGAATTATTGCAAAGAAGTTATTTTCCCATCCTATCAGGACATTCAGTAGCATGGTTTGGGGCAAACTGTGGTCAGAGCTCAATTATAATCCAGACATTCTTTAAATTTATTTATTAATTATATTTTATAACCCAGTATACTTGACTTTTACATAAAAGACTGGGAAACCCAGGCTGGGTATATAAGAGTCATAGACACAAATGGGGAAAAACTACAAATGGCAATATTATGGGAACGTTTATATTGAGAACTAGCTTATTAAGAAGTTCTTTTGCTATTTAGGGTCTTAAAGATGTTCAACTTAATCACTTAAATGATAAATACCATCAGGTTTCAGGAGTGATCATTTGCTAAAAACACAGTAATGATCACAACAATAACGAGCATTAATTTAGTCCCTCTTCTGCGTCATATTTTACTATTAAGCATTTTATAGACATTATCTCATTTAATCCTAACAATGTAAGTATGAGGTAGCTACTTTTATCATCCTCATTTGACCGATGAAGAAACATAAAGCACAGAGAGGTTAAATAACTTGCCCAAGATCACACAGTAATATGACAAATGGAAGAATTTAAATGTGAATCACTCTTTCCTGGTTTAGGTCTCTGGTCATTTCCCCTTATAATCTTACTAGTTCAGAAATACATGCATGCATATATACTTACACAAATACACACACACACACACACACACAAATGCCTTAGAAATCAAATCAAAACAAGAAAGAAACAGAGCAATGTGGAGGATTAATGAAGCCAAATGAAGGCAAAGAATCTCTTCTCCTGCAGTCTCTGGACACCATTCAAAAATGGTTAGAGCATGACCTGTCGGAATTCCTGATAATTAAAAATAATAAAAGTAATAATAGTGATAAATTCTCATGGCCTGCCTCAGATCTTGGAACCTCAGAAGGATTATTCTGGCCCATTAGGCTTCTATGACAATCCCCTAGACCCAGAGAACTTTCCAATTTGACAGGAAACAACTCAGCAATTCCTATCCTGAGGACTATAAAGGTATTTCCTTTTCCGTAAGTGCCTGAACCTCAACACTGGGTTGAAACTGTGTCTGAGAATCCCAGGGCACCCTTGAGGTCGAACCTATAAATCTCCATCATTAGCAAGCAGGCCGGGAGGGTGCCAAGTTCAGCAAGAGGCTCTGGGTGGCACAGTCCTGTGCTTTTATACATGTAATGGGGCTAAGGAAGGATGCAGGAACCAGCAAAGTGAATCCTATACTCTCAGCAGATAGTCCAGGCAGAGAACAAAGACCAGAAGGAACTGATGAGCGGCTACCTCCAAGCAATTCATCTTTGGTTCTGAAGGTCAACTGGGCCAAGTGAACGTGGAGAAGGAGGGAAGTTTTAAGGAAGACTACATCTCAGGAGTGAAGGCAGCTCCTGGAAATCTAGGCCGAACGGGCTGAGGTTCCTGCTGGGGGTGGGTACATATTGTCCCTGTGCTCTACTGATCCTATAATGCCAGTATCTATGCCACAATGACACTCTGCCAAGGAGGTACTAGGTAGACTCTGCCTCTGCCCTTGCTTTCCGGAGCCTCTGGGGTGGTGATTAAAGTTGGCTTACTCTGGGACAGCTTCAGAACAACAATGGTTTCCCAAGGAGCTGTGTGTAAAGTGTGTAAAGCGGCTGGCCTGGGGTGGAAGGGAGCTGTGATGAAGGAGTAGGAGCAATGGTCAGGGAGGTGGGTTGGCCTTGGTCTGGAAGACAGTTTAACTTAGTTTCCTCTTAGAGATGTGCCAAACAGTTGCCTTTTTTCCCCTTGCAGAGCTTGCCATTCAAGCCAAAATTTCTGGCAGAAGTGTAGCTCATTAACAAAATGATGAGGACTGCATGACCAGGTTGCAAACACAGGTCTTTCCCCAATACGTTCCACACTTCAGTGACCACACAAGCTATTAGACACTCTGCAGGACCAAAAACAGTGTCTCACTTTTCACTGTGAAAGGTCTAGGTTTTTACTTTTCTGCTCCTCCCCCAACTTCCTCTAAGTGTCCTACTGGCACCGTTCAAGCTTTAAAAAGTACAGGGCAATAAACTTCAGAAAAAGGAAGGGGGAGAAAAAAAGTGAGCTTGCTGGCTGATGTTTTATAAACACAGTGAAACTCGTTAGCACAGAGCAGAGGGAGGAGGGGAGGAGAGGGTGGAGGACAAAGGCCCCGAGAAAACGCGGTTATAAACACAAGGACCATGCAGTGACTCTTCACTAGAGGAACAAAAATAATAACAGGAATCAGTACCAGATGGCCCTCCTCAGAAAAGAAAGCAGGAGTAAGAACATTTCTTTTCAAATAGATAACGTAAATCAAAGTTCCAAACATTTTTTTCTCTCTTGTAACTAACGCTGCAGCTCTGGGGCGCTGTGCGATGTTGGCTCATCCGCGGAAGGACCACTGCCCTTCCCTGGCCCACACAACATGGGTGGGATTGGGGGCAGCTCACAGTTTCAAGAGGAATCTCTTTGTTTCTCTTTCCTTCACAGGGTCTTTCACCTCAAGTGACTCAAATAAAAAGGGGCAGCAGATGAAGGTCACCATTCTCTGGATAAGAAGGCTGAGTTCCTTTGTTCCAGGGGTTGGCGTTCCTTCTCTCTCAGACAGCACAAAGTAATCCCCACCAAAGTTAATAGGTCTGAATCAGGACTCCTAGCCATGCTTGGGGTTTACATACAGCTTGTCTCAGAGCTTGTTTTCAGACACTAATCTCTTCTTGTTCCCCACTCTTTGAAAATGGGCCTGTTAACATTCTGTTTTATTTTTGGAGCAAATGATGCCTGGAAGGGGGCTCTCTGTTAAACAGTAAATGGTTTAGAAGATCGGCTCTCCTTGGAGCCTCTTCCACCCACTGGGGAAGGTGCACAGCGTCATCCATCAGTCTCAAACGGCAAATTCCAACCATTTCAAAAGACCTTGGACGAAGGGAGTGGGGCGAAACAGGAAATGTGCTTCAATTGTCCCCAGAATAATACTAATAATGTAAGAGCTCACATTTATGGAGCATTTACTATGTGTTAGACACTGAGCTAAGTGCTTTACATGGGTCATTTAATTCAATCCTCCCAATGGCCCTCAGAGGAAGGCATTCCCATTTTATAGACAAGGGAACTGAGGCTAGTTAGTGGCAGGGCCAGGATGCAAACCTGTATCTGATTCCAGAGTGTGCACTTTTAACAGCTACTTTATACTGCCTGTGAAGAAGGCTCTTCCTCTCAGCTGGAAACACCACACAGTTAAGAAGGAAAAGTACTGGATTTGAAGTGAGACCTGAGCTGAATCCCAATTCTGCCATCAGTCAGTTCAAAGATCGTGGGCAAGTTGCTGCCGTTCCCCGGGCCTCAGTTTCTTTATTTGTGAAATAGAAATATTCATTTATTTCACCTAGTTGGATTTTCTAGCAAAGAATGGATGTCAATGTGAAATCAACAGTGCCCTTTGCTAGCCTCGGTCTACACAGCCATATATTTACTTTATAAAGGAGAGAGGCATGCTCGTCGGCACTGCAGAGCCATACACATGAACACACACACACACACACACACACACACACACACACGAGTGTGATAAAAGAGGGCAGAGTTTGGAGGCCTATAATAGAATCACACTTCAGAAATAGAGATAAAAAATGAGCAGATGAGCCTAGAGGGGAGTGAAAAGAACTTGGGCTACGGAGCCAGAAAGACTGGGCTCAAACCCAGCTCTGCCATCTACTAGCCATGTATCCTTGGGAAAGTTATTCAACCCTCTGAGTCTTAGATTCCCCAACTATAAAGTAGAGATGATTACTCCTCCCTAATAAGGTTTGAACTACATGACACAAGGCTTCTAGCACAGCCTTGTACAGTAGGTGCTCAATACATGACTGTTCTCCCCTTCACTGACCAAGACTCTGATGTATTTGGCCTCTTCCTTTAGATTAGTGACTGTTGCTGGTGGATGGGCTTCTGGCTTGGGGAGGAAGCGGTCACAGAATGGCTCAGGAGGCTCCCCCGGCTCCCTGGTCACCCGCTTGGCACTATGTGCCAGCCTCTATCTCAGAAGAAGATGCCAGAGCTGCCACCTGCAAGTCTTACCTTCCTCACAGCTCTCGCCCTTATAGCCAGGGTTGCAGATGCAGGTGCCCATGATGCAGGTGCCATGGTTGCTGCAGGCCACATCGATACACTGGTTGGTGGGCACGTCGCACTCGGCGCCTTTCCAGCCACTGTGGCACAGGCATCTGCCCTTCATGTATTGGCCATTCCCGCTACAGAGCACGGGGCAGGAGGCTGGGGAGACAGCACCAGGAGTCTGGCATGAATCAGTGTCCAGCACACCCCAACTGACTTTGTCCCTTCCTCCTCTTGGCCTGCCTGGCTTGACAGTAACCTCAATTGCATTGCCACAAACACCCATGTGTGCCCATCTGTCTGCCTCTCTCGCTTTCTTTCTTTCCAGTTTAAACACATCTCGATTTGTAGGTGACAGTGCACAGTGCAGGGTCTGGCAGGGTAGGTATCCCCTTAACCCCCTCCCCTTCGTATTGCTGATGGGTACAGTGGCTGCCAGGAACCTCAGACAGGAAGCTTCAGTTTGTTCCACGTCTCACTGAAAAAGACAGTAGCTGGACCTCCTGCTTGCCCTGAATCCTTCTGCCAGCGCTCTCCTCTGATGACACTGCACTTTCACTTCCCCACCCCTCATCTGCAGCGCCACTTACTGTCCTCTTTATCCCAGCAAATCTCAGCTTCCCTTGCCTTTCAGGCCTCCACTCCTGCCCCATACACCCCTGCCCCCTTAAGAGGAGAGCAGAGCCCACCTTGGCTCTTAAAAGTATTATCTTTTCATTCTGCCTCTTAGCGTAAGGGTTTTGTGATCTTCTCTATGAAGGATACTATATAAAAATAAATTATACTGCATTGTGCTGTAAGTACTTACCAGTCTTATCAAGATCCAATAAGGCTTTTCTACACATGACTCTTAACTTTAAGTGCATGTGGATGAGACCGTAATTCTTGTTAGGAGAAATGACTCATCTCTCTCTGCACCACCTTCCCTGGCCCCCACCTAGCTTCTTTCCTTTTTAAAGCACTCAGCAGGTAATCACTGTGTTTCCTTGGGGCTGCTAGTTTTGCTGCCTCAAACTGAGTCTACCTCACATTAGGAAGAGTAAACAGACTCTCATGGCACAGTACTTGCAGGGTGTTGTTCACTCAGCCTGGAAAGCCATCTCTGCCTTCTACTTACGAACAATTTCTCAAGCCTCAGGACTCGGGTGTAATGTCACCTCATTTGGGAAGCCTTTCCTGCAATTCAACCCTTCTACTCTCAGACTGCTCCTCCCTTCTACTCTGATGGAAGCCTCCTGCATTTAATTGTGTTACAGGGTATTTCACTTATTATCGTACTGCTTTGCAGTTGTCTATTTACTTGTCTGTCTCTGAGACCAGACTCAGAGCTCCCAGGATTGCGTCTTGCCCAGCACAGGACCAATCCCTAAAAGGGCATGAAGCAAATGGTTACTGAATAAGGGAAAAGGTAAAAAAACAAAAGAAGGGGCCGTGTTACTTTCCCAGCAGACTGCCAAATTCTCAGGACTACAGATCTCCTTGGCATTTTCCTTGTTAATTATTCCAGAACAGAAATGATGGCCAAAAGCATGGAGTAGACCGTGGGCAGCCTTTAGACTATCTCCACAGTGTTTATCATGCGTACTGGCTGTGCCTACATGTCAGGCACCACTAGGGTCCTGTGTGGAAAAAAGTGGCCTGGTGTCTTTGGTCCCTCCCGTGTCTTGGCCGATTCTGCCTGCACTTTAGAAGGTGCAAAGGAGCAGTCCTCAGGCTCCCCATCTAAAGGCCAAAGAGACGTCACACTAGTATGAAGATAAACTTCAAAGATGCATGGCTAGGGACAATCACTCCTATAAGAGGAAATCAACCTTTTAAAAGAACCCCCACTGCCACTCCACCCGTCCCAGCAACAGACACTGACTTCACTGTGGCCACCCCACCATGAATTCACCCTCCCTTCTTGACTTCCCCAGTCACCCAAATGTGGATAACAGCAGCTGACAAGGTCATGGCTCTGCCTGCACACCTCCCTCCAAGGGCTTCTGGAGAATGGCCCTTGGAAGTCTTTCTCATGGGCATCAGAAGGTGGGCTGGAGTTCTGCACTTGCTCTGAGAAGTGGAAGTGAGCTGCCTGAGGTGTCTCGGAAGGAGAAATCCAGAGCCCCAATGCAGAGTTCTTACCTCTTCCACAGTCAGGGCCCAGAAAACCCAGGAAGCAGTGGCAGGTCCCAGAGATGCAGTCGCCATTGCCGTAGCAATTGCTGGGGCAGTTATCCACTGACTCTGCAGGGAGAAAAGAGAAGGAGAGTTGACATAAATGTCCTTCCCCAAACAGAGAGCCCAGGAATCAAGCCTTAGGTTAACCAAGACCCACATATTTGAGCTCTTGTGGTCCCGTCACTGAAAGGAATGAATGGAGTTAAAATTCTATGTTATCTTTACTCTTATGGAAGCACAGCTCAATTGACATTAGGAGATGTGTTCTGGAAAATGTCTGCTTGAAGCAAATTTTGATAAATCAAATTTGTATCTATAAACACATTAGAGATTCTTCAGCTACAAACACTGAGAGAAAACAGTTTAACCTGTTAACAGTGGTTTTCTTTGGGTGGTTTGTTATTGGGCGATTCTTACAGTCTTCTTTATACTTTTTGTATTTTATGCTTTTCTCAGAATAGGCTGATATTCCATTACTTTATTTTTACATGAAGCTACTGGGAATCTACCATTCTGTCTTTCCCCACCTCTGATTTTTCGTATATCCATGTCAGTCCCCACCGTCTCTTACTGGAGCCACTACATCAGCCCGTGGCAGCCTTTCAGCCTTCCCTCTTGCTCTCCACCCAGATGTGTTCACCACCCAGCAGCCTAAGTGATTTCTTTGAGACAAATCTGATCCTGTCACTCTCCTTCTTAAAACTCTTCAAGCGCTCCCCATTTGCTGAGATGAAAAAAATCCAAGCTCTCTGTAGAGGCATGGAAGTTTTCTTTTCTAGCTGAGCATGGTGGCTCACGCCTATAATCCCAGCACATTGGGAGATTGAGGCAGGTGGATTGATTGAGGTCAGGGGTTTCAGGCCAGCCTGGCCAACATGGTGAAACCTCATCTCTACTAAAAATACAAAAATTAGCCTGGCATGGTGGCACACACCTGTAATCCCGGCTACTCAGGAGGCTGAGGTGGGAGAATCACTTGAAACTGAGAGATAGAGGTTGCAGTGAGCCAAGATTGTGCTAGTGCCCTCCAGCCTAGGCAACAGAGTGAGACTATGTCTCCAAAAAAAAAAAGTTTTCTTTCCTATTCCATCTGCACTACTTACATCCTTAGACATGCTGTAGGTCATGCCCCTCTTTTGCAGGGATGTTACCTTCTCTAACTCCTCCTAATACGTTTGGTACATGCTCCATGTGACAGGTCAAGAAAATAGAGAATCAATTTCAGAAAGATTTTAGTCAAAAGTCAGGCACTGTTTTGTAGCTCCTGTTGGTGAACCGGTTATTTGGAATGCGTGTTTATTTGGAACAGCTCATTTCTCAATAATGCTGGATGTGGAATGAAGCACAGAAGCAACTACATGCTGAATGCCATCTTCGTGCCATGTATTTCCATGAAATTTACCTCATTTCACCATCAACAGATCTGACAAGCACATATTGTTACTCTTATTTTTTTTTTTTTAAATAGGTGGCTGAGAGAAATGAAGTGACCTGCGGAAGGCACAGACACTAAATCACAGAGGCAGCATGGAAAGACTTGAACCTGAGCCTTCGGACTCTGCGCCTGGCCTTGCTGCATGACACTATGCTATCTGGGTCCTGAAAGAACTTATTCCATGGCAGAATCCAGGGAAATGAACAAGGCAGATCTATGGGTATAAGATCCCCCAATTTCCCACTTTTTTTGTGTCCTGATCGAGAAATACAGGCCTTGACCACTCTGTGGCCGACACAGCTGTTTGCAGTTCTGTAGCCTGGAGTCCATGCTGGAAACCTGAACATTCTCAGGTACTGAAAAAGGTGTGTAGGTTGCTTCCCAAAACAGCAAAGAAACTAGCCTTAGCCCTAGCCTTGAGCCAAACTCCTTAAATTGCCACATAAACTCCATACCCTGGGCACTTTGCTGCAGAGATACCTAGGTAGAACATCCCTTTCTCTTGCTGTCTGCACGAGAATTGCTACAGCACTAAGTTCCCCTAATAAATACTTTGGACTGATCAACCTGGCTTTTAGTGCTTCTTTCTCTCCAATCCCAAGCAGCCCCATCTTGGGATCGTTTGGGGCACTATCTCGTGGGAACTTCTCTGCCTCTACTTTTGAGACGTCTCTAGCTATGGGTTCACTGGATGGAGCAGTGGGACAGTAAGGCCCATCCTGAAGGCAGCAAAGGATCTACCTGTAGGACAGAGAATTCTATAACTTTCAGAGCTTGGAGGGACCCTAGACACATTCAGTCCAATTATCTCATTTGATAGAGAAGAAAACTGAGACCCAGAGGAAGGCAGTGACTTGCCCGAGGTCTCAGAGGGAGCCAGTACAGTCAGATTTGAAAGTAAAGGAAAAGGTTAGTTAGGCAGGTAGAGTTAAGGATTCAATCTGTTGTCTTAGCTCACAACTGTAAGTTATGAAGCCAAGATCCAGGCCTCTGTTAAATGAAATGTTACTATGTTAGATACAAGCCTTGCCTATAGGAAATTTGCAGCTTAACTGGGAGAACAAAATCATAAGTCAACTGTTGCATGAGGCATAGGAAAAGCTCTGTCTGGAGGTAAGAACACCTAGTTTTGGGGTCTACTCTTTTAGTACCACGATCTGTGACCTAAAGCAACTTCCTTCCCGTCTCTGGGTCTCACCTTCCTGATATGTGAAATGAAGGCAACAGTGGAGATGATTCCCTGGGACGGCTTCCTGTTCTAAAATTCTGAGTCTACAATTAATTAAGACTTCAAGTGTGGAGAAAAGGCATCTAGACAAGGGCATCAAAACGTAAATGCCACACAGCACTTAAGGTAGTACAGTGGCAGCTGGAATGGGGCAAAGTTAGCAGAGAGAAGGCCTCTTGGAGGATGTGGGCTTGAAAAATGGTTTGGTGATATATTGATGGAGGCGGCTGCATTTATAGCATGGTGCATTTCCAAGAAATCTCCTTCCTCAAGGTCTTCTAGTATCAACTTAAGAACTATTTTTAAAGTTTGGAAAAATGGTCCAAATGTGTGGCTCTTTTTGTGATTGGGCAATTCCACTCACTCAGTGTTGTCTGTGCTAACACAGCAGTGTTTTATATTAACACAAAGTTGAGAACAAGAAGGTCTAATCCAACATGTGGACTTATTTCAGGGCAAAATGGTCTGGGTCCTGGTAGGGCAAGACTTAGGCTGGGGACCTGAACATCTCTACTCTCTATTAGCTTTACTTGGAAGAATCCATATTCCTAAAACCTTCAAGTCAGTAGTGGATTTCTAAACATTCTTTGTTTGTTTTTAGAAAGAACCACTGAGGAAGTTTCATTTTGAATATTCTTTTTAAAAAATTAAAAGACTCCACCATCTCAACCCAAAATCACCTTAAGCTGATAAGCAACTTCAGCAAAGTCTCAGGATACAAAATCAACGGGCAAAAATCACAAGCATTCCTATACATCAATAACAGACAAAGAGCCAAATAATGAAAGAACTCCCATTCACAATCGCTGCAAAGAGAATAAAATACCTAGGAATACAACTAACAAGG
>CAUYLG010043660.1:0-10902 GCA_963573385.1 Cacajao melanocephalus
CCATATATCAATAATATATAATATATATAAACCATATATTTTATGTTAAATATATTTTAAATATATTTTATATATTATACACAAAATATGTAATATATTAAATTTCTTCTATATGTAATGTATAATTTCTTTAAAATATATTATTTTTATATTATATATTATATATATAATATGTATATATTACACTCACATGTGTATAATATACACACACATACAACAGAAATTCAGCCTTAAAAAGAAAATTCTGTCATTTGTAAAAACATGGATGAGCTTGAGGAACATTATTTTAACTGAAATAAGCCAGACAAAGGAAGACATATACTGTATGATCTCATGTATATGCAGAAACTTTTTTTTTTTTTTGAGACATAGTCTTGCTCAGTCACCAGGATGGATTAAATCACTGTAACCTCGGCCTCCCAGGTTCTGGTGACTCCCCTTCCTCAGCCTCCTGAGAAGCTGGGACTACAGGCCTGTGCCACCACGCCCAGCTAATTTACATGTGGGATCTTAAAGTTGAACTAATGGAAGTAGAGAGTAGAATTGTAGTAACTAGGGCTGGAACGTGGGTGGAGAGTTGATTAAGAACAGAAAATTTCAGTTGAATAGGGAGAATATGTTAAAGAGAACAATTGTACAACATGGTGACAATAGTTAATAAAAATGTATTATATTTTGAAAATCACTGAGCAAAGTTTCTAGGTGTTCTCACCAAAAAAATGATATGTAAGGTAATGCATCTGTTAGTTACCTTTATTAAGCCCTTTCACAATGTATGCATATTTCAAAACATCATATTGTACATGATAAATATAAACCATTTTGTCAATTAAATAATAATAAAATAGAAATGGATACAAGAAATGGAGTCAAAGGAATTTATTTTGGAGTCTTCAGATTTAATGATTGTCCTACTGGGATTTAGACTTGCATGGGGCCTGTAGCCCCTTTGTTTTGGCCAATTTCTCTCATTGGAATGGGACCATTTATCCAATGCCTGTATCTTGGAAGTAACTAACTTGTTTTGATTTTACAGTATCACAGGTGGAAGGGACTTTCCTTGTCTCAGATGAGACTAATGTGAGAAGGATATGAGATTTGGGAGGGGTCAGGGGCACAATGATATGGTTTATGTCTGGGTCCCCACTCAAATCTCATGTTCAATTGTAATTAAACAATTATAATTGTTGAATTGTAACTATCAATTACAATCCAATTGTAATTGTTGGGGGAGTGACCTGGTGGTGACTGGATCATGGGGGCAATTTCCCCTTTGCTGTTCTCTTGATAGTGAGTGAGTTCTCACAATTTCTGATGCTTTAAAAGTGTGTGTCACTTCCCCATCACGCTCTCTCTTTCCTGCTTCACCATGGTAAGACATACTTACTTCCTCTTCATCTTCTGCCATGATTGCAAGTTTCGTGAGCTCTCCTGGTCATTCTTCCTGTTAAGCCTGTGAAACTCTGAGTAAAGTAAACCTTTTTTTCTTCATAAATTACCCAGTCTCAGGTAGTTATTTATAGCAGTGTGAGGAGGGACTAAAACACCATTTGTGTACTATACTCAGTGTTCATGAATGTTAAGTTTTGCCTCCCTGTGCCAGGGCCTGGATACTCTCTCAAGGTAATAAATATAGGACATTTTCTGTCCTCTCCTAGATATTATGGTCCTTTTTTACCCCCATTCAATGTATTATAAATGGTTGTTTTGTATATTTTATTTATTGTTTTGGGTTGTTTTAGGCAGGAGGATACAATTAATACCTATAACTCCATACTGGCTGAAAGCAAAATCTCAAAAACCTAAATTTTGAAAGTACGTAACTTTTGACATAGCTATTCTACTTAGAGGAAATTATCTCATCATAATATGCTCACAGGAGGGCCTGGGTTTATGTACAAAGATGTTTCCTAGATAGCAGTAATTATAACATAATAAAAATTGCATTATCTATTATATTGGATGAATATAATTATATTTAAAATAGAGAAAAATTAGAAACCAAATTATAATATTTGGTCTTTTGTTAGACCAAATGTCTAACAATAAGATATTTAAAACATTTATAACTATATGTCAAATGATTTAATAGTAGGCATTTATTAGGAAGAAATATATTAACATATTTGTTAACAGAGAGAAGAGAACATGAGTATTTTTGAGAGAAAAAGCACCTTATAGAAAGACTGGCACATATAATACATGTCTATTTTATAATGTTATTTATGTGTATGTGTATATAATTTGTTTCCAAGAAGAAAAAGTCTAGAAGGTTATAGCAAAACCTCCTTATTTCTTTTGGGTAATAGTATATCTTGATTTTTAAATTCTCATTTATTTATGTTTTTGACCATTTTTCATCAATCATATATGTCTTACATGTCTTACATAGTCATGTATCATGCAATGTTTGCTAAAATTTCATTTTGAAAAAAACCCCCTAAACTTATAGAATATTTGGAAGAATAATATAAGAGATTCCTAAATAGCTTTCACTTTCATTTACCAATTTTAACACTTTTCCACAAAAAGCAAATGGCAAATATTATTGTGAAATATTTTAGTCACACAGGCACTTATTTTTGTTTTTAGAGACACTTGCTTTGTCACAGGCTGGAGTGCAGTAGTGTAATCATTCAGACTCTCCTGCTTTCCTGGGCTCAAGAGGTTTTCCCACCTCTTGAGTAGCTAGGATTACAAGCCTGTGACACCATGCCTGGCTAATTATTTTTAAATTTTTGTAGAGATGGGATCTGGTTATGTATCCCAGGCTGGTCTCAAACTCCCGACTTCAAGAGATCCTTCTGCCTCAGCCTCCAAAACTGCTGGAATTACAGGCAGGAGCCATCATGCCCAGCCTTCACATAGGCACTTTTAACGTTGGTCACAGAAACACAGACTATCACTCTTATTTATATCATTTAATTACAAATGCTTGTTATTTAAATACAAATAACAGCCTAACTCTTATATATATATAAATAGTTTCTGCATGTCCCTTTGGCAAAGCCTATGGGATCAATCTATCTGCTTCTGTCTGTAGCTTCCTGCTTGTTTCCTTCATCATAGTATCAATTCCTTTGCAAACAACCTAAGGCCATTGGACCATGGGGCTTATGCAGAAAGAAAAGAAAGCCATGAGGACCAACATATTTGATTTGGATGCCCCCAGGGTATTTCTTAAGCTGGAAAAAATGAATCAAGATAAATTATTTAGGGACTGGATCTCATCCTCAGACCAATTTTATAAGAAAGTGAATAGAAATTGATTTCTGTCTGCTTATTTTTTTCTCTCTTGGAGATTTGAATCCTGATGCTTTTGCTCATCATCAGGAAAAATAGTCTCAAAATGCCATGTGTAGTTCATGCCCTGGGTCTATGAAACATCCCCTCAACCTCTGCGCTTCTGTTTCAGTGCAGCTGCGGTGGACAGTTTCTTTTGCTCATGCTCACCTTAGTGTCAGGCCCCAAGCCCAAGCAAAGTAGCTTTCTTCATTCTGTCCTGTGTCCTCAGAACAGAAAGAGCTCTTGTGGCCCATATGCTAGCACAGTGCGGGAATCTAGAAGAGTTTATGCCTCCAGTGAGCAGACTTCAACAACAGAAGTGGATGGATAAATCTACCATTTCTTCTTTGAAGGGGGTGGTTCTAGGAGGGATTCTGTACTTTGAAATACATGAGTGACGCTTTCCATCTCACCTTCTCTATTCTCTCACTCTTGTTTCTTAGGATAAACTACAAGCATCCAAAGTTCTGTCTCAGTCTCTGCTTTTGTAAAACTGAAACTAAAATACCGTTCACTCTTTTGATATATGTAATAGCTTATTTACTGAAGGTAACTAAATGTAACTCTGCTTGCTTTATCAAATGTCCACAAGAGCAGGACTCTACCTATTTTAGCCACCATTTGTTCCCAGAGCCTAGTATAATGACTAGAGCAAGGAAGTCCCTGCCTTAAAAAAATAAATATATAAAATTAGAAAATTCATTTCTTATTCATAAGTTTAAAAAATAACATGTACTTCTTTGAGAACTGTATAAATACCACTCAGAAATCCTTAATTCACCTTGTTTGATTTCATAACAACTACAGTTAAGGCAAAAAAAATGAACAGCCAGGAGAAATTTGTCAAATTATCAGTATGAAATCCATTAAAATCTAATTGTTCCTGTCAGACTCTTTCAAGAAATTCAGTAAGATTATGTTCCCATGTGCCTAGAGAGAAATAACATGGACTAGGTGAATTTCTCTTATTCTGGGATTCCTTACATTTTGTCCTATCAGAATATCTATCATGACATGCATCACACATTTTGTTATTGCCTCTTGGCTTTCTGTCTTCCTACAGACTGTACGTACTCTAAGGGTAGCAACTGTGTTTGCCTTATTTGCTCCATAATCAAAAGTATGTAGCTTCAATCCTGGAACTTGGTAAATCTCTATAGTTATTCACTGAAAGAATAAAAGCATCTTTTTCATTGCTTTCACAATGTGTTTGCTCTGCTCCTAATTAATGTCAGTATAAGATGAGACGGGGAGAGTGAGAGAAGAGACAGAGAGAGGAAGGGAGGGGAGAAAATGAAAATGGAGAAGAGAAAAAAGGATGGGAGAGGAGGAGAGAGGAAGGGAAAGGAAGCAAGAAATGAGAAGACAAGGGGAGAGTAGTTTCTCATTCAGCAGCTTCTCCCAACCACTGTTGAATACGACAGTAAGAATAGATTTACTGAGCTAAGGAAACTGTTGTTCAAACTGAGCTATTTAGAAGAACATTTCCAAGGATACTATATTTTAAAAGAAGTCTTAATACATACTTAACTGCCTTCTCATTTTTACTACTGTCTGAATATTTAGCAAGTACAGTTAGTATGTTTACACAGGCATTTCACTTATATTTATAAATATATCTAGAGATGTAGCTTGTGCAGTCTCCTTTTCACACCTTAAGAATATAAAATAGTGTTTCCAATCTGGTCCTGAGGGGATAATTTTGCTAAAACAAATAGTTGACTGGATCATCAGCAATTCGTAAACTTAACATGTAAATAACTATAAGCCAGTTAATGCCTAGAACACATAATTTTTCCTGTTTAACCTGGTTTCTTCCTAAAGTCTGATGAAGGCATGACTTCCTCTGTGGTTTCCCATTCCCTTTATTTAAAATGTCTGTAGTGCTTCTTTGCTCAGGTTTGGCCTGAGAATCACGGAAGTTCTATAGATTATTTCCTCAAGTATCAGCAAGCTAGAGATTCAGGTCTGCTTTTTTTTTTTAACTTGGAAGTTAAAATTCCCCTGTGAAATAATGGAGACCCTCATAATTGGGCCAAATATGAAGAAGTAATTTAAGTTCAGCCTCTTTAATGCAAGTATTCTTTCTCAGTTCATTATTTTCCAACCCTATCAAGTGACTTGGGGCATGATTACTACTTTCTTTGCCCAATAAAATATGAATACTGTATCTAGCAATCCTCTGTAGATATAAATATTGTACAGCATATCCTTTTCCATCTTGGATGACTCTTGCTGCGTGTGTGTGTATGTGTGTTTGGATGGGGATATGTGAAGTGAGAGGAGTACTAACAGAAGTTAAGGACATCTTTCAGAGTCCAACATCCCATCTAGTCACACTTACCCTGCTGCTGATGCCTTTTGGTGACTTCCACAAGCTGATAATTGTTTTCTTTGTTGTACATTTACTTCACAGTAGAAGTCCCTGGTGTTCTGGACTTTTCGCTCTGTTGCCAGGCTGGAGTGCAGTGGCGTGATCTTGGCTCACTGCAACCTCTGCCTCCCGAGTTCAAGTAATTCTCCTGCCTCAGCCTCCGGAGTCGCTAGGACTACAGGCACGCGCCACCACACCTAGATTATTTTTGTATTTTTAGTAGAGACAGGGTTTCACCATGTTGTCCAGGATGGTCTTGATCTCTTGACCTCGTGATCCGCCTGCCTCGGCCTCCCAAAGTGCTGGGATTATAGATGTGAGCCACAGCGCCTGGCCTTTTATGGCTTCTTTTTGACTGGATTCTGTATTTCATTCCACAATTCCCAGCCTGCTGCTAATTTTGTCCAGTATTTTGCTGTCTCATTTCATTCTTTCTTCTAACGTTTGATAAGCAGGCTACTGGAAACCCACCATTGCCCTTCTTTCACAGAGGATTGCCATCTGCTAGAAAATTCCTTCATTTATTACATTGTAGGCCCCATCACTCACTTCAGGCTATATCCAAACTCAAGTTCCTAAGGAATGAATTATAAATTATGTTTAGTATATCATATATTTCCCATATGATAGTAGAGGCTAGTTGTGACTCATTCATTCATTTCACAAGTACGTATTAAGCACCTAGCTGGAGGAAGAGCCTTGGTGTTCCTTAAATAGCTTGCATGTTAATGTGCATACTCAAATCTGGCAACAATCTTGATTTTATCTAACATCAGATCAACTAAAATAAAGTTTGATTGGAGTATAACTTGAAAACTCAGATAGTAGCTAACTAAAAAAGTGTTTATCTCTATTGGAATAGAAGAAGCAATGGTTCACTGGGAAAGACCGGAGTCATAAAATCCCTTTTAAAATACACTGGGCATTGGAGAAAGGTACTTTCAGGGAATAACATTGAAAAACTATAAGAAGACAACAAGAAGGTCCATGATTTAGGATGCAGGTAAGAGCGAGAGAAGACGGTGGAGCAGACTGACAGTGATGGCCAAAAGGATGTACTTGAATAGGATGGAGCTGCCAAGTCACTGATAAATGTTAAAGAAGCAGACCAGGAGATTGCTTCAAACTCTGTTTGAAAACAGCAGTAATTTTTTCTTCCAGGGTTCAGATTAAACAATATTTATCTAAGATAATGAGCTGTGGCTTCTGACTGTACATTTTTTCTAGGAATTTGTACTTTTTCAATTTTGATTTCTAAAGAGGTATTCTACTTTATTGCCAAAATGATTTGCTCCAGTATTTTGCCCAAAGCAGTGAGCTAGAAGGCAAAGTCTTAGACCTGGCAACCCATTTTCATTATTTATCTGAGTGTCTTCAGAACCAAACTTTTTTTGTTATTAAAATGGAGCCTAGTCACAGTTGATCATATGAGCAATTCTGCTTCTTAAATATTTTGTTTGTAATTATACTCACAATGGCTTTGGCCAAAAATATTGGGTTGTGTTTAATAATAAAAATGCAAGAATTAATATAAAGATATTATAAATAACAAAAGTTGGAATGACAAAAGAAAACAAAATTATGCCAGACAGCTTAAGGTTGCAAACAGGTGACAGATAGAAAGTGTGACTCTGGGGCATCTCTTTCCTGTAAGGGCTGCTTGTGGCACAGTTGTGGGGAGGATGGATTGGAATGACTCAAGGAAGCTGGCATCAATGGAGAAACCAGAGGAAAATAAAAGTGTCTGAGGATTTGAGAAAAAACATCTGGAAGCAAAGACAACTCAGTGTTTTCAGGTGACTTCCTATGTGCCGTAGTATAATTAATTTTTCTCTACTCCTTTTCTTTTAAGAGCTGAAAAACGTGAGGAAATTGCTTTAATTGTTATCATTGTGAAACAAGTCATAGATGAGAAGCTGGACTTACGTGCTAAATTAAAACACAGCAACATTCCATTATTTTTTTCAGCTACTATATTTATGACCTAAGTGGCTCATTTTACACAAAATATCTACTCCATGCAAAAAGACTTGGTAATAGGAGGTCAAAAACATTTGTTATGAAACTAATTAACCACTTTCTATGCTGGTTCTCCAAAGTATCAGTTCTGCCTGACATACTCTGAGACATTTTAAAGTTAAAATGTTAGAGGATCCAAGATGGCTGAATAGGAACAGCTCTGGATTGCAGTTCCTAGTGAAAATGCAGAGGGTGAGTGATCACCACATTTACAAACGAATTTTTACTGTCCACAGACCAGGAGATTCCCAGGCAGAAAAGTGCCATGAGTCTCCAGCATGGGCGCAGCAGGTCTCCACACAAAAACCTCACACGCATCCAGGTGCCATTTCAACTGGTGACTGGAACGCCTGAGAGACAGAGTCACCAGTTCAACTGAAAGAAAGGGGGCTGAATCAGGGAGCCAGGTGATCTGGCTCAGCTGGTCCCACCCCCACAAAAACCAGCAATCTGAAACATTCTGGAATGAGAGTTTCAAAGCAAGCACAGCTGGACCCGGGATGGTCCAGCTCTTTGGGGGGAAGGGCGTCTGCCATTACCGAGGCAGTCCAACACCACCAAGGCAGTCTGCCATTACTGAGGCAGTCCGACATTACTGAGGCAGACTGCCATTACCAAGGCAATCCGCCATCACTGAGGCAGTCCACCATTACCCTGGCAGTTCTAACTATACCTCTATAAACAAAACATCAAGGAAGTTCACACAACAGCTGGGCAGAGCCCACAGCAGCTCAGTAATGCAGTCTGCTGGTAGACTGTGACTAGGCTACCTTCTCACTGGGCAGGGCATCTCTGAAAAAAGTCAGCAGCATGTCAGGAACTTATAAATAAAGCCCCATCTTCCTGGGACACAGCACCTGGGAAAAAAAGGCGGTTATGAGTTCTACTGCAACAGACTTAAACGTACCAGCTCAGCAGCTCTGAATGGAACAACAGAGCCCACAGCTCAGCACTTGAGCTCCTATAAAGGACAGACTATCTCCTCAAGCAGCTCTCCAACTCCCATATATCCAAAGAGACACCTCATAAAGGAGAGCTCAGGCTAACATCTGGCGGGTATCCTTCTGGGACAAAGATAACAAGAAGAAACTGGCAGCATCCCTTACTGTTCTGCAACTGCTGCAGGTGATCCCCAGGCAAGCAAGGTCTAGAGTAGACCTCCAGCAGTCCTATAGCAGAGGGGCCTGTTAGAAGGAAGACTAAAAAACAGAAGTAACTTCATCATCAACAAAAAGGACATCCACTGAGAGACCCCATCTGAAAGCCAATAACTACAAACACCACAGGTAGATAAATACACAAAGATGGGAAGAAACCAGTGCAAAAAGGATGAAAACACCCAAAACCAGAATGCCTCTCCTCCTCCAAGGGAACACAATTCCTCACCAGCAAGGGAACAAGGCTGGATGGAGAATGAAACTGAGGAATTGACAGAAACAGTCTTCAGAAGGTGGATAATAACAAACTTCTCTGAGCTAAAAGAACATGTTCTAATCCAATGCAAAGAAACTAAGAAACTTGAAAAAGATCTGAAGAAATGCTAACGAGAATAAACAGCTTAGAGAGGAATATAAATGAATTGATGGAGCTGAAAAACACAACACAAGAACATCACAAAGCATACACAAATTTCAATAGCCAAATTGACCAAGCAGAAAAAGGATATCAGAGATTGAAGATAAACTCAATGAAATAAAATGAGAAGGCAAGCTTAGAGAAAAAAAGAGTAAAAAGTAATGAACAAAGCCTCCAAGAAATATGGAATTATGTGAAAAGACCTAATCTATGTTTGATAGGTGTACCTGAATGTGACAGAGAGAATGAATCCAAGTTGGAAAACACTCTTCAGGATATTATCCAGGAGAACTTCCCCAACCTAGCAAGGCAGGCCAATATTCTAGTCCAAGAAATACTGAGAACATCACAAAGATATTCCTGAAGAAGAGCAACCCCAAGGCACATAATCATCAGATTCACCAGGGTTGAAATGAAGGAAAAAATGCTAAGGGCAGCCAGGGAGAAAGGTCGGCCCATCAGACTCACAGCAGATATCTTGAAAGAAACCCTAAAAGCCAGAAGAGAGTGGGGGCCTATATTCAACATCCTTAAAGAAAAGAATTTTCAACCTAGAATTTCATATCCAGCCAAACTAAACTTCATAAGTGAAGGAGAAATAAAATCCTTCACAAACAAGCAATTGCTCAGAGATTTCATCACCACCAGGCCTGCCTTTCAAGAGCTCCTGAAAGAAGCACTAAACATAGAAAGAACAACCAGTACCAGCCACTCCAAAAATGTACCAAATGGTAAAGAGCAAAGACACAATAAAGACACTGTGTCAATTAATGGGCAAAACAACTAGCTACCATCAAAATGGCAGGATCAAATTCACACATAACAATATTAACCTTAAATGTAAATGGGCTAAATGCCCCAATCAAAAGACACAGACTGGCAAATTGGATAAAAAGTCAAAACCCATTGGTGTGCTATATCCAGGAAACCCATCTCATGTGCAAGGACACACATAGGCTCAAAATAAAGATTTACCAAGCAAATGGAGAGCAAGAAAAAAAAAAAAGCAGGAGTTGCAATCCTAGTCTCTGATAAAATATACTTTAAACCAACAAAGATCAAAAGAGACAAAGAAGGGCATTACATAATGGTAAAAGGATCAACGCAATAAGAAGAGCTAATGATCCTAAATATATGTGCACCCAATACAGAAGCACCCAGATACATAAAGCAAGTTCTTCATGAACTACAGAGACTTAGACTCCCACACAATAATAGTGGGAGACTTTAACACTCCACTGTCAATATTAGACAGATCAATGAGACAGAAAATTAACAAGGAAATCCAGGACTTGAACTCAGATCTGGACTAAGCAAACTTAATAGACATTTACAGAACTCTTCACCCCAAATCCACAGAATATACATTCTTCTCAGCACCACATCACACCTAATCTAAAATTGACCACATAATTGGAAGTAAATCACTTCTCAGCAAATGCAAAAGAACAGAAATCATAACAAACAGTCAATCAGACCACAATGCAATCAAATTAGAACTCAGGATTAAGAAACTAACTCAGAACCGCACAGCTTCATGGAAACTGAACAACTGGCTCTTGAATGTTAACTGCATAAACAATGAAATGAAGGCAGAAATAAAGATGTTCTTAGAAACCAACAAGAATGAAGACATAATGTACCAGAAT
>CAUYLG010043661.1:0-37482 GCA_963573385.1 Cacajao melanocephalus
CTCTTGAGTAGCTGGAATTACAGGTACATGCCACCTCACCCGGTTAATTTTTGTATTTTTAGTAGAGATGGAGTTTCACCATCTTGGCCAGGCTGGTCTTGAACTCCTGACCCCATGATCCACCTGCCTTGGCCTCCCAAAATGCTGGGATTGCAGGCATGAGCTACCACGCCTGGCTGATTTTTTTTTTTTAAGCTCATTAGCTGTCATTAGTGTTAGTGTATTTTATGTGTGGCCCAAGACAGTTCTTCTGATGTGGCCCTGTGTACCCTTCACCGAGATTCCCTAATGTTATTATCTTATGTAACCATAGTACAATTAGGAAAATCGGGAAATTAACAATGGTACAATACTATGAACTGAAGTATAGACCTCCTTCAAATTTTACCAGTTTTTCCACTAGTGTCCTTCTTCTGTCCTGAGTTCCAATCCAGTGAAGACAAATAAGCTTGGCTGAGTAGGAACAGAAATTGAGAGACCCTGACTTCCAGTTCTGTCATTTTTCTGAGTGAACTGGGGTGGTTTGTCACTGGAAGAGGGAGGGAAGAGAGAAGGTGCAGAAGGGATGTAGATGTGGGAAAAGCTGCTGACTGGGGTTGAGTTTTGTTTTGTTTTCTAGAGAGACAGAGTCTTGTTCTGTCACCCAGGCTGGAGTGCAGTGGTATAATCATAGCTCACTGCAACCTCCATCTCCTGGGCTCAAGTGATCCCTGCCACCTCAGTCTCCTGAGTAGCTGGGACTACAGGCGTGTGTCACCGTGCCCAACTAATTTTTATATCTTTATTTTTAGTAGAGACAGGGTCTTGCTATGTTGCCAAGGCTGCTCTTGAACTCCTGGGCTCAAGCCATCCTCCTGCCTCGGCTTCCCAAAGTGTTGGGATCACAGGTGTGAGCCTTTTTTTCCTCTCTCTTTTTTCGGGGAGAATTCATCTATTTTGTTCTGGTGGCAGTACAGCTTACCAAGACTGAGTAACTGAAGCAGAAGCCCATTCCAGGGTAGGTGGAAGGAGTAGCAGAGCCCAGAGTGGGCTGAGAGATTGGGAGGACAGGGAAGGTCATGGTAGGAAGGGGACTGTCGTGATTGAGTAGGGAAGGCCGACGGACAGGCTGGGTTCCAGAGATGGGGTTTCATGTGGAACTGGTTGGACATTTGCAGAACAGCTAAGTAAATGTGTGTCCAGAGTCAGTTGGTCAGCGTGTGTTTAGAGCAGAAAAAGTCAGAAACCTTGAGGTGAGGATGCTGAATGAGCCCCCAGCTGATGGAAATACCTAGAAAGAGGGACCCCTTGAGCCAGTTGTCAAGTCTGGATCTTAGGGAGTCAACAGGGCAGGGATGAAACCTTGAACAGTTCCTAGTTTAGGACATAAAACCACCGTGTCTACATGTATGGACTGCATGTCTCGCTTCTCTGGTGGCTGGAGGGAGACTACTGGGGTTATGCTCTGTACAACACAAAGCATTGGATCCTTAAGAAGCAAGTGTTACTTTGGCTGGGCACGGTGGCTCACACCTGTAATCCCAGCACTTTGGGAGGCTGAGGCGGGTGGATCACCTGAGGTCAGGAGTTCAAGACCAGCCTGACCAACATGGAGAAATCCTGTCTCTACTAAAAATACAAAATTAGCCGGGTGTGGTGGCGCATGCCTGTAATCCCAGATACTCGGGAGGCTGAGGCAGGAGAATTGCTTTGAACCTGGGAGGCGGAGGTTGCGGTGAGCCAAGATTGTGCCATTGCACTCCAGTCAGGGCAACAAGAGTGAAACTCTACCTCAAAAAAAAAAAAAAAAAGAAGAAGAAGAAGAAACAAGTATAACTTTAAGAAACAAGGGCAGGGTCAAGCCTGGGGTAGCTCATGCCTATAATCCCAGCACTTTGGGAGACTAAGCCAGGAGGATCCCTTGAGGCCAGGAGTTTGAGACCAGCCTGGGCAATATAGGAAGACCCCATCTCCTAAAAATTTTAAAAAGCTAGGTGTGGCTGCATGCCTGTAGTCTTAGCTACTCAGAAGGCTGAAGAGAGGGGATTGCTTGAGCCCAGGAGATTGAGGCTGCAGTAAGCTATGATCACACTACTGTATTCCAGTCTGGGCAAGAGAGTGACACCGTATCTTTTAAAAAATAAACAAGTCCAAAGGGAGGGCCCAGAACAAATCTGTCTTCAACCCTGTTACCAATTGTCAGTTATATCAGAAGACATGCCCAATGGGCCCTGATTTTTTCAGGAAATTAAAAAGCTGGTCCTTATAGCAAACAGGAACTCAGAGCTCTTGGTGAGGCAGTATGATGTCTTAGTGTATAGGCAGCATGTCTGTTTTCTTGCTGATTTTGCAAGTGCTCCAGAAATCTAGATTTTTTATTTTTTTTTTTAGTATTTCATATCCTGATTTTTAAATGTTGGACCAAAAAATATGACACATCTGGCTGGGCGCAGTGGCTCACGCCTGTAATCCCAGAACTTTGGGAGGCCGAGGCGGATGGCTCATTGAGGTCAGGAGTTCAAGACCAGCCTAGCCAACAGGGTGAAACCTCATCTCTACTAAAAATACAACTGTTAGCTTGGTGTGGCAGCACACGCCTGTAATCCCAGCTACTCGGGAGGCTGAGGCAGGAGAATCACTTCAACCCAGGAGGCAGAATTTGCAGTGAGCTGAGATCATGCCATTGCACTCCAGCCTGGGCGACAGAGCCAGACTCCATCTGAAAAAAAAAAAAAAGTGACACATCTGTGAGGAGGATTCATAATTTAAGCCACTGGGTGACTGTGGGGTACGAATAGATGGCTGTTCCTCAGGGCTGGATGTGGGACCCAGCCTCGGGTCTGAGAGAATGACACAATTGCTAGGTGTGGGTATCCAAGGAAAAGGATGTCTTCAAGGAATTCTTAGTTTCTGTTGAAGCAGAATGGGCCTTTCAGGAGGGCCGTTCATCCCTGCCTAATCCTTGTCATGCTGCCATCAGCTGCATTCATCCGGGTCGTGGGCTCAGAGTTTGTACAGAAATACCTGGGTGAGGGCCCCCGCATGGTCCGGGATGTGTTCCGCCTGGCCAAGGAGAATGCACCTGCCATCATCTTCATAGACGAGATCGATGCCATTGCCACCAAGAGATTCGACGCTCAGACTGGGGGTGAGTGATGCCAAAACAAGGCCCAGGGTCTTGGACAGGCTTGTTGCACGGGATACCCGGGACTGACCATGCTGTGCACTCTCAGCCGACAGGGAGGTTCAGAGGATCCTGCTGGAGCTGCTGAATCAGATGGATGGATTTGATCAGAATGTCAATGTCAAGGTGTGGGGTTCATGATGAACAAGGGGAGGTTGGTGTAGGAATCAGGGAAAGGTGGGGGCTGGCACCTGAGGGGCAGCTATCATGACGGGAAGGAGGTAGGAGTGCAGATATCTGAGTTGGCCTGCCCCCGATGCCAGGTGATCATGGCCACCAACAGAGCAGACACCCTGGATCCAGCTCTGCTGCGGCCAGGACGCCTGGACCGTAAAATTGAATTTCCACTTCCTGACCGCCGCCAGAAGAGACTGATTTTCTCCACTATCACCAGCAAGATGAACCTCTCTGAGGAGGTTGACCTGGAAGACTGTATCCTACTCCAGAAGTGAGGCAGGGGCCCCAGTTGGGAATGGGGATTAGATCTTGAATTCAACTTCTGCCATCACCACAGCCCAGACTGTGGGGGTAGGACCAAGGTCCAGGGAGGAGGGGAGGTGACAGAGATGGCCAAAGGTGACTTCCAGCCCCAGGCATTCACCCCATCCCACAGGGAATGGTTTCCTTAACTCACTGCAGATGTGGCCCGGCCAGATAAGATTTCAGGAGCTGATATCAATTCCATCTGTCAGGAGGTAAGTGGTGGTTTCTCTCTGGATCCAGGTAGCGGGTGTGTGAGGACCCTTCTTCTTCTCTCAACCACTGTGCTACAGTCCTTCTGTTCCCTCATGGCTGCCCTGGGTTGTGGGCCCCATCTCTCTCTTCCTTTACTATCACTAGGGGTGGAGAGTACAGGGGGTAGTGTTTTGTTTTTTGTTTTTTGCTTTGAGATAGGGACTGGCTCTGTCGCCCAGGCTGGAGTGCAGTGGCACAACCATGACTCACTGCAGTGATCCTCCCACCTCAGCCTCCCAAGTAGCTGGGATTACAGGTGCACGCCACCATGTCTGACTAATTTTTGTATTTTTTGTAGAGACAGGGTTTCACCATGTTGCCTAGGCTGGTCTCAAACTCCTGGGCTCAAGTGATCCATCTACCTCAGCTTCCCAACGTGTTGGGATTATAGGTGTGAGCCATCACGCCCTGCCACAGGAAGTCGATTTTAACTCTCATCCTTCAACAGAGTGGAATGTTGGCTGTCCGTGAGAACCGCTACATTGTCCTGGCCAAGGACTTTGAGAAAGCATACAAGACTGTCATCAAGAAGGACGAGCAGGAGCATGAGTTTTACAAGTGACCCCTCCCTACCCTCCCCCACACCACTCAGGGGCTGCGGCTTCTTCTCTCACACCCCCTCCCCCGCCCCCCAGAACCTCTGTCCCAAAACCTCATTCCCTTTTTTCTTTACCTAGGATTGGTTTCTTCAATAAATAGATAAGATTGATTCCATTTAATTTCTTCTTAGAAGTTTAACTCCTTTGGAGAATGTGGGCCTTGAATAGGATCCTCTGGGTCCATCTTGATATGACAGATGAGAGACGAGGTGCATGGCCTGGGTAGCAGCTTGAGAGAACCAAGGAATTCAAACCAGATGACTTCCGAAATGTGGGGAAAGGGATGGAAAATGAACCCAAGATGGCAATCGTTAATCACGGAATAAAGCCCCTATGCATCGCCCCCATTCCCTACAGGTAAAAGACAATAAAGAAGTTCAGGTCACAGGCCTTGGGAGTTCATAGGAAGGAGACGTCCAGTGCTGTCCAATAGAACTTCCCATGTTGATGGATATGTTCTGTGTTCTCCAGTATGGCAGCTGCTCGCCACATATGGCTGGCTAATGAGCACCTGAAATATGGCTAGGTTGACTGAGAAACTGAACTCTTTTTTATTTTTTTGAGATGGAGTCTTGCTCTGGCGCCCAGGCTGGAGTGCAGTGGTGAGATCTCAGCTCACTGCAGCCTCCACTTCCCGTGTTCATGATTCTCCTGCCTCAGCTTCCTGAGTAGCTGGGACCACAGGCACCTGCCACCACACCTGGCTAATACAGGGTTTCACTATATTGGCCAGACTGGTCTCAAACTCTTGACCTCAAATGATCCGCCCACCTCGGCCTCCCAAAGTGTTGGGATTACAGGTGTGAGCCACCACGCCTGGCCAAGAAATGGAACGCTTACACACTGCTGGTGGGAATGTGAAATGGTAAGCCACTTTGGAAAACAGTTTGACAATTTCTTATGCTAAATACACACCTATCAATCAGATGATTTAGCAACTTCTGTGTATTTACCTAAGAAAAAATAAAACATACATCCATATTGACTTGTAAATAAATGTCCTCATCATTTTTATTTGAAGTGGCTAAAACTGGAAGCAACCCAAATGTCCACCAGCAAGTGAATGGATATACAAATTGTAATGTGTGTATGCAGTTTAACACCACTCAGTAATATGAAAATGAACTACTGATGTATGCAAAAACATGAAATTCAAAATAATTATGCTGAGTGACAGAATCCAGACAACAAATAATACATACTGTATTATTCTATTTATACAACGTTTTAGAAAATGCAAACTGACAAAGCATACCAATGGTTATCTGGGGTTTGGGGCAGCTGGGACGGATTATAAAGAAAAGAGTAGAAGGTGATAGATAAGTTTAGTTTTTTTGTTTGTTTGTTTTTACTGTGGTGATGGTTTTTCAAGCATGCATGTCAAAACTTACCAAATTGTACCTAATTTATTGTAGGTCAATTATACCTCAATAAAACTACTAATAGCTAAATACATAAATGTACTGAAGTTCCACCTAGCGTAATAAGGTAAGAAAAAAAGTCATGGGACCGGAAAAGAAATAGAAGTCTCATTTTTCACAAATGTCATGATTGCGTATGTGAAAAATCTAAATCTACACAAACCTATGAAAATTAAATAGTGAATTCAGCAATGTGGCTAAACATAGGTCAACATAAAATATCAAATATAAGCCAGGCATGGTGACATGCATCATCCACAGTCCCAACAACTCAGGAGGCTGAGGCAGGAGAATTGCTTGAGCTGGGGAGTTCAAGTTCAGCCTGGGCAATGTAGCAAGACCCACTGTCTCTGAAAAAAAAATCAAACATATATATCAGCAATAAATAAACAGAAACTTAAATTTTAAGTTAGAACATTTATCAAATAGATTATTAAGTGCCAAGAATAAATTTAAAATATATATGAGATATAAATTACAGAATATTGACAGAAATCAAAGAAGACAAATACATGTTGGGATACAACATGTTAATATATTGGAAGATTAAGAGTAAAAATATTAGCTAGGCTCAGTGGCTCACGCCTGTAATCCCAGCACTTTGGGAGGCCAAGGTGGGCAGATCATGAGGTCAGGAGTTAGACCAGCCTAGGCAATATGGTGAAACGCCGTCTCTACTAAAAATACAAAAATTACCTGGGTGTGGTGGCGCGTTCCTGTAATCCCAGCTATTAGGGAGGCTGAGGCAGGAGAATGGCTTGAACCCAGGAGGTGGAGGTTGCAGTGAGCCGAGATCGTGCCACTGCACTCCAGCACTCCAGCCAGATTGTCTCAAAAAAAAAAAAAAAAAAAAAAGAAAAGATGCTTAATAATTCAGAAACCGAAAGGTTCAAGATTTTGCTCTAATTGCATGCTAATGAGATAGCCTGCTGCAGCTTCACATACATCTAACAGAGAAAAATAAGACCCCTGAGTCAGACTCAAACCATTTTTTTTCTTTTATATATGTGTGTGTATGTGTGTGTGTGTATATATATATATATATATATATATATATTTTTTTTTTTTTTTTTTAAAGACGGGGTTTCACCATGTTGGTCAGGCTGGTCTTGAACTCCTGACCTCAGGTGATCCGCCTGCCTTGGCCTCCAAAGTGCTTGGATTACAGGCATGAGCCATCACACCCAGCCAAACCATTTTTTACTCATGGCAAAAGTGGCGGGAACAATATCTTGCCTTGCTTCCCAGAACCCCAGTTGCCAACGGGTAAAGCAATAAGGTACAAAAGTTATCTGCATATGCAGTGAGTGCTTTATAGGAGAATCCTGACATTAGGAAACTCTGCTCTTATATGAAGCTTCTGGTGCCATGCCCATCCTCCACATGAGAGAAAAAGAAGAGTGACCTTATCTCTATTCCAGAATGTATGCAAATTTTCACTAGGAAGGGAAAGGAGAGGCATTTATCTTTATTACTCTGGAGCACCTCTAGGAAGAGAGATATATCTAACCTTTACTAAGGTGGCACATATTATACAGTTTTAACTTGGTTGTAAATACCTCCACTCAAAGGACCTGGCCCATGCAAAAACACAAGACTTATCTCTCAATATAAACCGTAAGATAGGTGCTGTTTTGTACAGTCTCGAAAATCGGGCCAAGTTGCAGCAAACTCTTAGGAATTAATGTTAATTAAGTCCTCTTGGACTTCATGGGCCCAACAGTTCCAGTATTTTATTGCCTTTGAAAGAAAATTTCAAAATCGTTAAAAAGATAAATGGGTAGTTCTTGGAATACAAAATAAGTAGTGGTTAAGCTGGAGGTATCGGTGCAAAGCTAAGGCACTATATTTGTTACAGGTCAGGATCAACTCCCTAAAGTTTGATGCTCATAGCCATGAAATAAGGTGGTAGAGCAATGCAGTTTCCCTGATGAAACAGCCTTTCAAAAGGAATCTAGACCTTATTCAAAGATCATGTCATTTAATTTGCACTGTGACCTTTGTCACACATAAATTATGCAGTAATTCCAGTATTCCAGTACAAATCCATAACCTGAATCTCATCATGGGAATACATCAAACTACAAAATTGAGAGACATTATATAAAATAACAACTTTTTTCTTCAAAAATGTTGTCATAAAAAACAAAGAAAGAGTAGTGATGTCACAAGATAGCAGAGTAGGGGATTCCTGCTCTCTTCCTCCCACAAAAGTGGACAATTAGCTATCCATGAATAAAAGTAGCTCTAGAAGAGCTCTGGAGTCCAGTTAAGAAGTTGCAGCAACACAGTGGAGCAAAACACCCAGAATAGCCAACACAAGGGGTAGGAAGAACAGTTTTTGTTTTTAAAAATTGAAATATCTAGTATCTTCTGAGA
Organism: Cacajao melanocephalus; assembly: GCA_963573385.1. Taxonomy (NCBI): domain Eukaryota; kingdom Metazoa; phylum Chordata; class Mammalia; order Primates; family Pitheciidae; genus Cacajao; species Cacajao melanocephalus. The sequence goes on from CAUYLG010043661.1 coordinate 8,298, forward strand.
TCACAATGGAAAAAACTCCTAAAAATCAGTAAGAAGCAGAACTTTGGAAACTGTAAAAATACATGGAAGTTAAGCTCCTCAATGACTACTGGTTCAAGGAGGAAATTAAAAATTTCTTGAAACAAATGAAAACAGAAATACAACATATCAAAATGTATGGGATACAGCAAAAGCAGTAAGAAGAAAGTTTACAACAATAAATGCCTACATCAAAGAAGTAGAAAATTTTAAAATAAACTATCAAATCATGCCCCTCAATGAATTACAAAGCAAGAACAAACCATGCCCACATTAGTACAAAGAGAGACGTAATAAAGGTCAGAGAATTGCTAAACAAAATAGAGACTCAAAAAAATACAAAGGATTAACAAAATGAAAAGTTGGTTCTTGGAAAAGATAAATACAATTGATAAACCACTGGCTAGACTAACTAAGAAAAAAGAACCAAATAAACAAAATCAGAATTGTATTACAACTGATACCACAGAAATACCAAAGATCATCAGAGACTACAATAAATATACACTAACAAACTGGAAAACCTGGAGGAAATGGATAAATTCCTGGATACATATAATTTACCAAGATTAAATAAGGAAGAAATATAAAACCTGAATAGACCGATAATGAGTAAGACTAATAATGATTCAAAGATATTGAATCAGTAATTAAAATCTGCCAAACAAAGAAAAGTCTAGGACTTGGTGCTTCACTCCAAATTCTACCAAACTTTCAGAGAAGAACCAACAATTCTCAAACTGTTCCAAAAAATTGAAGAGAAGGGATTCTCCCTAGCTCATTCTAAGAGGCCAGCATTACCTTGAGGCCAAAAACCAGACAAGTACGCAACAACAACAAAAAAAACTACAGGCCAATATCCCAGCTGAACACAGAAGCAAAAATTATCAACAAAATACTAGCCAAATTCAACAGCACATCAGAAAGATAATACACCATGACCAAATGGGATTTATCTGAGGAATGCAAGGATACGTTTAACATATTCAAATCAATAAATGTAATACATCACATTAACAGAATGAAAAAAAGCCATATAATCACCTCAATAGATACATTAAAGCACTTGATGAAAATAAACATCCTTTCAAGATAAAAACCCTCATCAAACTAGGAATAGAAGGAATAAACCTCAACAAAGTAAGGGCCGTATATGACAAGCCCACAGCCAGTATCATACTGAATGAGGAAAAGCTAAAAGGCTTTCCTCTAAGAATTGGAACAAGACAAGGATGCCCACTTTCACTACTCCTATTCAGCACAGTACTGGAAGTCCTAGCCAGATTAATCAGGCAAGAGAAATAAATAAAAGACATCCAAATTGGAAAAGAGGAAATAAAACTGTTCCTCTTTTCCAGTGATATGCTCCATCAGTGATATTTCTAGGAAAAACTAAAGACTCCACAAAAACCTCTTAGATCTCATGTAGCCAGAAACCAATTAGGAAAGCAATCCTGAACAAAAACAACAAAGCTGAAGGCATCACACTACCTGACTTCAAAATGTATTACAAGGCTATGATAACCAAAACAGTATGGTGTTGGTATAAAACCAGACACAGACCAGTGGAACAGAATAGAGAACCAGAAATAAATCTGCATTTACAGCCAACTGATTTTCAACAAAGGCACCAAAAACATATAGAGGGGAAAGAATATCCTCCTCAATAAATGGTGCTAGGAATATTGAATATGCATATGCCAAAGAATGAAATTAGACCCCTATCTCCCACCATTTACAAAATCAACTGAAAATGGATTAAATGGATTAGAGATTTAAATGGCAGACCTAAAACTATGAAGAGAAAACATAGGGGAAATACTTCAGGACATTGGTCTAGAGATTTTATGGCTTAGACCTCAAAAGCATAGGCAACAAAAACAAAAATAGACAAATGGGACTATATTATGGTAAAAAAAACTTGTGCATCACAGACACAGACACACACACACACACACACACACACACACACACGTAAATGACACTTGTAGAACTCTAACTGCATCCCACATGGGCTCTGAATATCCTAGGTAGTGCTTGGTGCAAGAGAGGTTTGTTGGCATATAACTCACCTTATCACCCCTGTCTCTTTGTCACAATTCTGCTAAATTGTTGAGCCCCCGTCACATCCAGTTTCTTATGGACATTCTAGTATCATCCAGAGCGGACTCAAATTTGGACATAAACTTTTTTTTTTTTTTTTTTTTTAGACAGAATCTCACTCTGTCACCCAGGCTGGAGTGCAATGGCACAATCCCGACTCACTGCAAACTCTGCCTCTCATGTTCAAGCGATTCTCCTGCCTCAGCCTCCCAAGTAGCTGGGACTACAGGTGCATGCCACCAAGCCCAGCTAATTTTTTGTATTTTTAGTACAGATGGGGTTTCACCATGTTAGCCAGGTTGGTCTTGATCTCCTGCCCTCATATCTCATATTGAAATGTAATCCACCTGCCTTCGCCCCTCAAAGTGCTGGATTACAGGCGTGAGCCACCACGCATGGCCCAAACTTTTTCTTAATTCCTCATAATTGAAACTGTATATCCTTTGATCAACATCTGTCCAACCACCCCCACCCCTGCCAGGCCCTGGTAACCACAATTCTACCCTCTACTTTTATGAGTTCAACTTTTTTGGATTCCACATATAAATGAGATCATGCAGTATTTGTCTTTCTATGCCAGGCTTACTTCACTTAACATAATGTCCTCCAGGTCATCCTTGTTGCAGGGATTTCCTCCTTTTTAAAGTCTGAATACTATCCCATTATATATATCCCATTTCCTTTATCCATTCATCCTTTGATGAACACTTAGGTTGCTTCCACATCTTGGCTATTGTGAATAGCGCTGCATCAAACATGGGAGCATAGATATCTCTTAAACATATTGATTTTATTTCCTTTGGATATTGATACAGTTTAAATGTGTGTCCCTGCTCAAATCTCATATGGATATTTAATCCCCAATGTTGGAGGTGGGGCCTGGTGGGAGGTGATTGGATCATGGGGGTGGAGTTCTCATGAATGATTTAGTACCATCCCTAAGTACTGATCTCACAATAGTGAGTTCTCATGAGATCTGGTTTTTTAAAAGTGTATATAGCACGTCCCCCTCACCCTCTTGCTCCTGCTTTTGACATGTGACATGCCTACTCCCCTTTTGTCTTCTACTATGACTGGAAGCTTCCTCAGGCCTCCCCAGAAGTAGGTGCCATTATACTTCCTGTACAGGCTGCAGAACTGTGAGCCAATTAAACCTCTTTACTTACAAATTACCTAGTCTCGGGTATTTCTTTATAGCAATTCAAGAATGGGCAAATACAGAAAATTCGTACTGAGGAGTTGGGTACTGCTATAAAGATGCCTGAAAATGTGGAAGCAGCTTTGGAATTAGGTAACAGGCAGAGGTTGCAAGAGAGTTGAGAGCTCATAAGACAGGAAGATAAAGGAAATTTGGAACTTTTTAAAGACTGGTTAAATGGTTGTGACTAAAATGCTGATAGTGATATGGACAAAGAAGTTCAGGCTACCAAGGTCTCAGGTGGAAATTAGGAATTTATTGGGAACTGGAGCAAAGGTCCCTTCTGTTATGCCTTAGCAAAGAGCTTGGCTGCATTGTGTCCATGTCCTAGGGATCTATGGAAGTTTGAACTTGAGAGTGATAACATAGGGTATCTGGCAGAAGAAATGTCTAAATAGCAAAGCATTCAAGATGTAGCCTGGCTGCTTGTAACCGCCTACCCTAAGATGTGGGAGTAAAGAAATGACTTAAAGCTGGAACTAAGCAGTATAAAAGTTTGGAAAATTGGCATTGGCCACGTGGTAGAAAAGAAAAGCTCATTTTTAGAAGAATTCAAGTAGGTTTCTGAGCAACAACTTGCTAGATAAATTTGCATAACTAAAAAGGAGGCAAGTGTGGATAGCCAAGACAATGGGAAACAGGCATTTCAGAGATCTAAGAGGCAGACCCCTCCCATCACAGGCCCTGAGGCCTAGGAGGAAAGAATGGTTTCATGGGCCAGGGGTGACCTGTGCAGCCTCAGGACATGGCTCCCTGCATCCTGGATGCTCCAACTCCAGCTGTGACTTAAAAGGGCCCAGGTACAGGCTCAGATTGCAGCTCCAAAGGTTGCAAGCCATAAGTCTTGGTGGCTTCCACATGGTGGTAAGTCTGCAGGTACACAGAGTATAAATAAGGCTTGAGAGCTTCCACCTAAATTTCAGAGGATATATGGAAAAGTGGAGGTGTCCAGGCAGAAGCATGCCACAGGGGCTAAGCCTTGACAGAGAACCTCTTTTTGCAGGGCAAAAAGGAAATGTGGGGTTGGAACCCTCACACAGAGTCCACACTGGGGCACTGACTAGTGGAGTTATAAGAAGAGGGCCACCATCTTCCAGATCCCAGAATGGTAGATCCACTGGCAGCTCACATCATCAGTATAGAAAAGCCATAGGCACTCTCAACAGCCTGTGAGAGCAGCCTCTGAGCCTGAACCCTGCAAAGCCATAAGGGAAGAACTGCCCAAGGCCTTGGGACCCACCCTTAAATTGGTGTGCCCAGGACATGGGACATGGAGTTAAAGATTATTCTGGAGCTTTAAGATTTAATTACAGCCCTACTGCATTTTGATCTTGCATTGGGCCTGTAGCCTCTTTCTTTTAGCCAATTTCTCCCTTTTGGAACAGGACTGTCTATCCAATGCTTGTACCCCCATTGTATCTTGGAAGTAACTAACTTGTTTTTGATTTTACAGGCTCATTGGTGGAAAGGACTTGCCTTGTCTCAGATGAGGCTTCAGACTTTGGAGTTTTGAGTTAATGCTGGAATCAGTTAAGACTTTGGGGGACTGTTAGGAAGGCATGATTGTAATTTGAAATGTGAGATGGCCATGAGATTTGAGAGAGGCCAAGGGCAGAATTATATCGTTTGGATGTGTGTCCCAACCCAAATCTCACACTGAAATGTAATCCCCAATATTGGACGTGGGGACTGGTGGGAGGTGACTGGATCATGGGGGCAGATTTCTCATGAATGGTTTAGCACCATCCCCTTTGTTTCCATATTCATGAAAGTGAGTTCTCATGAGATCTGGACATTTAAACGTGTGTAGCATCTCCCTCCTCACTCTCTTGCTCCTGCTTTCACCATGTGATGTGCCTGCTCCCATTTTGCCTTCCGAAATGATTGGAAGCTTCCTGAGGCCTGCCCCAAGGCAGATGCCATTATGCTTCCTGTACAGCCTGTAGAACTGTGAGCCAATTAAGCCTCTTTTCTTATAAATTACCCAGACTCGGGTTTTCCTTATAGAAATACAAGAATGGACTAACACAGATATACACCCAGTAGTGGGATGGCTGGGTCATATAATTATATTTTTGAGAAACCTCTGGATATTTTCTATAATGTCTGTACTAATTTACATTCCCACAAATAGTGAATAAGGGTTCCCTTATATCCGTATTCTCATCAACCCTTGCTGTATTTTGTCTCTTTGATTATAGCCATTCTAACACTGTGAGGTGGTATCTCACATGGTTTTAATTTGCATTTTTTTGGCCAGGCATGGTGGGTCACGCCTGTAATCCCAGCACTCTGGGAGGCCAAGGCGGGTGGATTACCTGAGGTCGAGAGTTCAAGACCAGCCTGACCAACATGGTGAATCCCCGTCTTTAAAAAAAAAAAAAAAATTGCATTTTTTTGATGATTAGTGATGTTGAGCATTTTTTCACATGGACACTTTTTTTTTTTTGAGGCAGAGTTTCATTCTGTCCCCAAGGCTGGAGTGCAGTGGTGGGATCTTGACTCACTAAAACCTCTGCTCCCAGGTTCAAGCGATTCTCCTGCCTCAACCTCCTGAGTAGCTGGGATTACAGGTGCATACCACCATGCCTGCCTAATTTTTGTAATTTTTTAGTAGAGAATTGGGTCTCATCATGTTGGTCAGGCTGGTCTCAAACTCCTGACCTTGTGATCCGCCCACCTCGGCCTCCCCAAGTTCTGGGATTACAGGCATGACCCACCTCGCCCAGCCTTATATGGGCACATTTTTAAGGGACTTGGTTGTGGGCGGGGGGTGGGGGCCCCCCCCCCCGTTGGTTCTTTGCAACAATGTAAACATCCAGCCCCTCATCAAACTTTCGATTTTTTTCACTTACTAATTTATATCAGTTTGGAATTATGATTCTCTCTGTTATTTCATGGGTTTTAATCTGTAACTAGCACTATGTATTTTGATGCTCAAACCATGTCAGGTTTGATCAGTGGAAGTCCCTTCAATCGGATTTCCATGTCCTTTGAACACGTCCCCTCCATTCTTTGAGCACTTCCTTACTTTTCTAGCACAGGTTGTTCTAAATTCATTCCGAACCTTCCCTTCCCGAGCCCTGGAATCTGCCATTTCTCCATGGAGTCTTGTTCCTTTCAATGAAGCATGGTATTAAGGAACCAAGGGCTGACTGCCTAATGTGCTTGCCAAGTATAATGTCCTCAGTCCAAGCTTTTCAAATTGATCTGCCAAAGACTCATTGCCAGAATAGAAGAGTGGAAGGAAATTCTTAATATTTTTTAAAAGTTACTATTATTTGCATTTTTCTCTTTGTAAAAAATTCATTTAAATCAATATAAAGAGACAAAATTCTTTGGCACATAAATTGCAACTCTCTGGTCTAAATCTTTAAATAAAGTTGATACTCTAAGAATATATGACATATGCTCTTTATTCCACAGACATATAGGCCTATGGTTGCACACTTTTATACACACACAGAGTCACAATTCCACTGGCACCTGTGACGTTTCCCATCACCTGTGACGTTTCCAAGTCACACATTCACATCTTCACATAGCCTTGCCTGCATCCAGTCACACGGCATAGTACCACATTGTTACGTCAAGCACAGCCACGATCTACCACAGAGCCCGTCGTCCCATTGACCAAAGTCACAAAAATCACACCCCCAGGTATTTTCTGTGGTTTTCTCCAGTCAGATGCCTTTACTCACGACACACCGACTCACACTCAAATTACACACACGCGGAAACACAAGCCGCCACAGCCAGAGAGGCTCCGCCGGTCCTGCAACCCTCACGGTACCACACACAAGCGCTCACAAGGTCAAGCACAAATGGCCAGGCAACCATTCTTTATAATACACATATTGAGCGCCTACGATGTACTACGCCGGGACTACCTCAAGGGGTGAATCAGACAAAATCCTGCCTGGTGGAGCTATCGCCCAGTCCTGCACGCACTCGGCCTCAGGGTCGCAAAGATGCACTCGGCGGTCCCACACTCAAGCGGCCTGGCGAGGCCCAGAGGCGTCTGTTCTCCTCAGCTTCCCGCGTGGGTTCCCGGGACGTGGGTCGAAGCCATCGGATGCGCGCGCGCGCGCCCGCACCTGCGCACAAGAGAACCTGTGGACTGCATTTCCCAGAAGCCCCTTGGGCGGTGTTGCCTGGACCCCGAGGGCCGTTTCCGTTGCTTTCCTAACGGTTCAGCTGCCTGGGTGCGTTCTTCACAGACAAGAAGTCGGAGCTAGGTGAGGAGGAACGGGACTCTTCGGAGTAGGATGGGGGATGAAACTGCCGCCCAAAATGAGGCGCCCTAGGGCCCAGACCTGGCGTGCCGTGCCCGGAGGGAGCCTCCGGCCTGTGCGTGCGTGGGGAGCGGAGAAGGGGGATTGTGTGACCAAGTGTCGCAGACGGGGTCTGCATATGCGCCGCGCGCGCGACGGGGTGCCTGTCAGGACCGGGTTGGGCGGGTGTGGGTGCGGATGTGAGGCTGAGACAGGTGCCTGGCTTTCCGGTGTGTGTCACTGACCCTCTGCCCCCCTCACGGTCCCCGGTGTCTGCACAGCGCAGTGTCCCCAAGGGGGAAGTCACGTATTGAGCTCTGGGATGAAGGTTCTCGGCAAGAAGGTACAGACCTGGGTTGGCAATTGGACTTTTGACTTAGACGTGTCCCTAAAGCAGACTCCTGGGACGGCAGGATGGAAGGGTGCCCATTGGAGACGCTGTGTGGGCAGCTGCGTTTTTCAGAACCAGCGCATTCGCATACCTCAGATCTAGAAATCTGCTGGGAGCTGACAGATTCCAGCTTCACTCTCACACAGCTGTTAGGTGCGTCAGGTCGGCGCAGATGTGGCGCTGGAGGGGGATATTCTGGGTCGGTCTGTGCTCTTAAGAAACGGCTGCTGTCTCATGATTTTTTTTCTTCCCCCATCCTGCCACTCACCAAAAGAAGGATCCTGAAAAGAAGGGAACAATTGTTGTAGCAGGTCTAAAAGTTCAGATCCCGGTAAGTTGATGTGTCCTCTTTGTTCATAAAATGAAAATCACACATTCTCATCTTCCCACAGCCTTGCCTGCACCCGATCACGTGGCATGGTACCACATTATGTCAAACACAGCCACAATCTACCCCAGAGGCTGTCACCTCCTTGCTCATAGTCACAAAAATCACATCCCTAGGTACTTTCTGTGGCTTTCATTTGCATTTGTCCCTTTGAAAAAATTCATTGATTCAATATAAAAAAGACACATAAATTGCAACTCTCTGGTCCAAATCTTTAAGTAAATATTTAAATAAATACATACGATGTTTTTGTTTTTAGGATATGGAAACATTGCTTTACTTTTCCTTTTTTCTTTTGAGATGGGGTCTTGCTCTGTCACCCAGGCTGGAGTGCAGTGACGCGATCTCGGCTAACTGCTAACTTCCGCCTGCTGGATTCAAGCAATTCTCTTGCCTCAGCCTCCTGAGTAGCTGGGACTACAGGCATGCACCACCACACCCAGCTAATTTTTTTGTGTTTTTAGTAGAGACGAGGTTTCACCATGTTGGCTAGGATAGTCTCTATCTCTTGGCCTTGTGATCCGCCCGCCTTGGCCTCCCAAAGTGCTGGGATTACAGGCGTGAGCCACTGCGCCCAGCCTGCTTTACTTTTCCTGAATTGTCCAGTGACCTATCCCAGGCCTTCCTTTCCAGTGAACAATGGACCATGCAGGTGGATCCTCCACAGGCCTCCAAATGACCTTCTTGTTTTTCAAATCATTCCTCTACACTCACTTTCCATAATGGAAGGTAAATGCATGTCTTGGAGTCTAAAGTTAAAACTTCGTTTTATTGAGATTAATGTTTAGGTAGGATCGTATCATTCATCTTCTCCAATCTTCTCCAAAGACCTCAGTTTTAAAGTATGACAGGAATAGAGATGACCTGACTGGTATCAGTAAGCAAGCAATAATGGTCATCTGTTTTTAAGGCTTTTAGGAGTGAGAATGTGATTGGAAGTCCAAGCGTAGAAATCTGTGTGAACATAAACAGGGATTTTTTCCAAGAAATCCATGAGTTGAGATTTATGTTTATACAGAGTTAGTTGTAAGAATAAAAAGTACATATGGGGAAAAAAAAGTACACATGAGAAAGTAATAGTCATAGTGATGAAGAATAATATGCAACTTTTTTTTTTCCCAAGATGGAGTCTTGCTCTGTCTCCCAGACTGGAGTGCAATGGCATGAACTCAACTCACTGCAGCCTCTGCCTCCTGGGTTCAACTGATTCTACTGCCTCAGCCTCCCAAGTAGCAGGGATTACAGGCACCCGCCACCACGCCTGGCTAATTTTTGTATTTTTAGTAGAGACAGGGTTTCACTATGTTGGTCAGGCAGGTCTCGAACTCCTGACCTCAGGTGATCCACTTGCCTTGACTTCCCAAAGTCTTGGGATTACAGGCGTGAGCCACCGCATCCAATCGGAAATTTTAAATTTTATATGAATCTCACTAATTTAGAATTTAAAGACATTTAACAAGGGATTATGTCTAAATTGACATTTCAATTGATTATTTGCTGGAGAAGTGGAGGAGAATCAAACACTCTTCTGTCTGCTTTGCACAAATTTTCTTATTCAGGCTACAGGTGCTGTTCACCTGGCTTGTGTATTCAGAGAAGAATCTTAATAGTGAAAAGGTCTTGTTGAATTGAAGAAGAATGTTCAAGAATTGGTAGGCATTTATTTATAATGGTCACACTGTTTTCTTACTGTTTCCATACATGTCAAGCCAATTTGCTTCTGACATGTTAAAACATTTTATTTTATAATTGGATATAGATTTATTGTATACTTCTGATTATAGAATTAATGCTCACTTTTCATAAATTATTCAATTACTCAGTTATATTACATAAGGGACTTATAAAGAAGAAGGTTAAAACATCTCCAGCATCACTATTATTACTTTGGGAAACTATATTTTAGCAAGATTTTTCAGTACACTTGTATAAGTGTTTGTGTGTCGTGTGTGTGCGTGCGCATGCACACACACGCACATACGTTTTTCTTCCTGCAGAATAGAAATTGCACTCACTGATTTTTCAAAGAACACAAAGACTCTCCAATTCCTAGTTAGAAAAAGTGATTCTCCCTAACCATAGCTTTTTTTTTGAGATGAAGTTTTGCCCTTTCACCCAGGCTGGAGTGCAGTGGTGCGATCTTGGCTCACTGCAGCCCCCACCTTCTGGTTCAAGCGATTCTCCTGCCTCAGCCTCCCGTGTTGCTGGGATTATAGGCACGTGCTACCACGCCTGGCTGATTTTTGTGTTTTTAGTAAAGATGGGGTTTCACCATGTTGGCCAGGCTGGTCTTGAATTCCTGACCTTGTGGTCTGCCCGCCTCGGCCTCCTAAAGTGCTGGGATTACAGGCATAAGCCACTGTGCCTGGCCAGCTTTCTGATAGATCTGTGCAGTAGGGAGAAGCGGGAAACACCAATTAACCCTGCTAAGTTTGATTAACCATTGAGATATTTACAACTTTTAGGGTTATGTAAGCCAATTAAGGATAATTAATATTATGCAATTTATCAAATAAGACAGTTCTTCAGGATTATACTTTTTTTTAGATTTTTAAGGTTGCTTTTACAGGACATAGCAATACTCTTATCTTGGCTAGGTTTTTTTCAGTATTCCGTTAGACAAATAACATTTTATAGGACGGATTTATAACAGTAGAAAACAGAATAAGATAGTAACAGCTATAAATATTCATGTAAATGTTTACATATAGAAGAGGAGAACAAGATTGAACCTCATATTAAAGTTACCTATGTAATGCCTTATTACAGCAGTCCCCAACGTTTTTGGCACCAGGGACTGGTTTTATGGAGGACAGTTTTTTCACAGATAGGGAGAGGGAGATGGTTTCAGGATGATTCAACCACATTATGTTTATTGTGCACTTTATTCTTATTATTACATTGTAACATATAATTAAATCCTTACACAACTCACCATAATGTGGAATCAGTGGTAGCCCTGAGCTTGTTTTCCGGCAACTTATATAGTCCCATCTGGGGGTGATGGGAGACAATGACAGATCATCAGGCATTAGATTCTCATAAGGAGAATGCAACCTAGATCCCTCACATGTTCAGTTCATAATGCTGCAGCTGATCTGACAGGAGGCAGAGATCAAGTGGTTAATGTGAGCAATGGGGAGTAGCTGTAAATACAGATGAAGCTTCCTTTGCTGGCCTGCTGCTCACCTTCTGCTGTGTGGCCCAGTTCCTAACAGGCGGGGGTCCAGTATCAGTCAGTGACCCAGGGGGTTGGAGACTCCTGCCTTAATTAGATCCTTTTAGCTAGTTTTATGTTGAAGAATGATGTCTCCTCTTTGGTAGTTGCAAGAACGAGAGATTTTTTTGTTTTGTTTTGTTTTTGAGACAGAGTCTCACTCTATTGCCCAGGCTGGAGTGCAGTGGCACAATCTTGGCTCACTGCAACCTCTGCCTCCCGGGTTCAAGGGATTCTCCTGCCTCAGCCTCCCTAGTAGCAGGGATTACAAGTGCATGCCACCACCCCTGGCTAATGCTCCTTTAATTTGCCGGTATCAATCAGTAACTCATCATTGATGTCTTCCTGCAAAAATAAATTGGGACCAATATAATTAGTAAGGCCTTGTTGTGCCATCATAACAGACCATAGTTTAACCTGTTGCCTACTATAGCTATTAGTATTTTTAATATTTGATTATTTTAAGTTGTTATAATATCTTATGTATATGTCTTAATATGCTTTAGTAGCCACTTCCAAGAAAAAATACCTAAAAATGGAATTTTAGTCAAATATCAGACATAAGGACTCATAGTATACTCAATCTTGTGTTAGTAATTAGAGGAGTACAAGAACTGAAAACACATAGGTGCCACCCTACAGCAGAGAGTATAAAATCAGAATAGACTGAATAAGTGTAAGGTAGAAGATAATAAAAAACAGTAAAGAAATTCAGGTTACAGGCCTTGGGAGTTCATAGGAAGGAGACGTCCAGTGCTGTCCAATAGAACTTTCCATGTTGATGAGTATCTTCTGTGTTCTCCAGTATGGTAGCTGTTTGCCACATGTGGCTAATGAGCACCCGAAATATGGCTAAGTCGACTGAGAAACTGAACTTGTGTGTGTGTGTGTGTGTGTGTGACAGAGGCTTGCTTTATCACCAAGGCTGGAGTGCAGTGGCGAGATCTCGGCTAACTGCAGCCTCTGCCTCCGAGGTTCAAGCGATTCTGCCTCAGCTTCCTGAGTAGCTGGGACCACAGGCCCCTGCCACCATGCCCAGCAAATTTTTGCATTTTTAGCAGCCTGTCACCCAGGCTGGAGTGCAGCGGTGCGCTCTCAGCTCACTGCAACCTCTGCCTCCCAGGTTCAAGCAATTCTCCTGCCTTAGCCTCCTAAGTAGCTGGGATTACAGGCATGTACCATCATGCCTGGCTAATTTTTTTATATTTTTAGTAGAGACAGGGATTCACCATGTTATCCAGGCTGGTTTCAAACTCCTGACCTCAAGTGATCTGCCCACCTCGGCCTCCCAAAGTGCTAGGATTACAGGTGTGAGCCACCGCTCCTGGCCTAACCTGCATACATCTTAATACACATTTACAGTCATTTGGTTTGTGTAGAGCCCCAGAAGTAAGCTCTACTTCTGGGTTGGATGGTAAAAGTCCCTCACATCCTTCTACATGCCATGTTTTAAGGTCCTACAAATCTGTAGCATTTATACAGTATCCATTTCCCTGTGATGTTGCTCATCTGGCATATCATTAGTCATTAGTCTTTTAAATCTACCGTTCTAATAACTGTCAACTGGTACTTCCTTGATTAGGATCTCCTTAATTGTATTGAAATTTGATAACTTCTGTGGATGATATGTTGCTATTTTTATTGAATTACGCATGCTTAAGTTTCATTTGATAAAATTCTGGGCTTCAGAGGAAAAGCCAGAGTTGAGAGAGCAAGACCCTGTCTCCAAAAAAAAAAAAAAAAAAAGAGAGAGAGAGAGGGAGAGAGAGAGAATTGGCTTTATATTTAGAGAAACATGGATTCAAACTACAGCTCTGCCTCTTACTATGAATTTGGGCAAGGTACTTTACTTTGAGCCTTCATTACCTCATCTGTTGAAAGGAGATAAATGCATTACATGGTTAAATGTTAATATGATAAAGGACCCATCATGCAGAAGATCCTAAAAATTGCTATTTTTGTTGTTGTCACCTGGCAGCCATGTGCTGAATTCACACCACTCCAGCCTTGATATGGAGATATTAGGGTGGTCAGTGACTTCATGCAGGAAAGCAGTATAGCTGTTCGTGGCTGGGAAATCAGTTAGGAAATTGGTTGGAAACAGAGGATTCTGGGGGCTGCGGTTCTAGCTGGGAAGAGCTCCACTGGGCAAGTGCAGTTTTGCAATGAGAAGGGCTGCCCACTGTCTTCTGCCTTCCTGTCTGTGGAGTCCAGGCGTGTAGCCAAGCCATGAATGATATTTGGGTTTGAATGGGTGGCCCCTTCTCAGCCCTAAGGTGGGCATGGATGGAAGAGGATCTGCTCAAGGCAGGACCTAACAATTCAGTTTCAGCTACACATCAGCAGCATCAGAAGTTGAAGTAAGCCAGAGACCCTTCTGCTGGAGCTCCTGATCTGGCTTTGTGCAGGAGGCCTCTACTCTATATCTACACTTGCACAAGTGGTTTCTCATGGTATAGGAAGGGTTTGGCTTTCTTCCCCTGTTTATATGTGCAGAATGGTGGAGTTGGAAGTAGAAATTATGCAAAAACAGGAGCTTATTAACTTAAGTCATTTTAGGACTTCAGAGACACATCTGGCCTCAGAGTCACTTGTTCTTCCCCTAGCCCCGGCTTCTCTGGATTCTGTGCTTCTCCATGGAGGAAGCCCAAGGAGAACTGACAAGTTCTTGTGGTGCTAAAACCATGGCCCATGTAAGTTTGTGTTTTTCTTCCTTGAAATAATTGTGTTTTTAAATTCATTGATCATTGAAGTCTCATTATCTTGAGATTTCCTTCCTAAGACAACCCTGTTGTGGAATCTGCTCCCTAGTTACTCTGATCACAGTGAAGGATAGTGCCATATAGTCTAGTGTCTTCCTCATTTGCTCCTATTTTCTCTTAGCAATGCTCACCTATTGCCCATTCATCTATGGCCCAGTCTTCTCTCAGGAACATTGGTGGAGCAGTGAAAAATGAAGTCCCTCAAGGGAAATATTTGAGTTTCTGTCGAGTCATGGTTCTTTTTTTTTTTTTTTTTTTTTGAGACAGAGCCTCACTCTGTTACCCAGGCTGGAGTGTAGTGGTGCCATCTCAGCTCACTGGAACCTCCGCCTCCAGGGTTCAGGTGATTCTCCTGCCTCAGTCTCCTGAGTAGCTGGGATTACAGGTGCCCAGCACCACGCCCGGCTAATTTTTGTATTTTTAGTAGAGACAGGGTTTCACTATGTTGACCAGGCTGGTCTCAAACTCCTGACCTCAGGTGATCCACCCTCCTCGGCCTCCCAAAGTGCTGGGATTACAGGTGTGAGCGACCGTGCCAGCCAGGAGTCATGGTTCTATGGCACACAGGTAGTGGTCCCATTAGACTACCCAGAGCTGAATTTTGTGGGTTGATGGATGGGATTTAGTGTTCAGTGTTTTGTCTTCTGCAGTGACTCAAACATTGTCTTCCATGTCAGCCTCAGAGGCAGAGGTGAGATCTCAGGCATTAAGAGGCTTAGAGGACTAGGTTGGAGTATAATTGGGGCCTGCATATTGTATTTTCAGGGATCTAGCTAGGGGAATC
Organism: Cacajao melanocephalus; assembly: GCA_963573385.1. Lineage (NCBI taxonomy): Eukaryota > Metazoa > Chordata > Mammalia > Primates > Pitheciidae > Cacajao > Cacajao melanocephalus. The sequence continues at coordinate 23,433 of CAUYLG010043661.1, forward strand.
TCCAAGGATGAATAAAAAAACAAAAGTCAACTTTGTGGTTGAGGAGGTTGTACTGGTCTCCAGTGACACTGTCATTGTGGATCCGTCAGCATCCTCTGGCTTAGGAACAAAGTAAGTGTTCCTGAGGTATGGGGGAAGATCCTCCAATCCCTATCAATGGCTGGACATAGGCTCTGATCCCCAGTGATGGTGGAAATAGGATTGGGAAAGACCTTAAACACTTTGGCCACCCTAAATAAATGCCTAAGAATAAAAGAAGAATTAGTCTGCAGAATCCACAAGATGGATGATATTATTAGCCAGCCAATAAATATACTAACTGAAGACTTTGCTTTGAGGTTATTTTGTATCATGATGAACCTGAGTTCCAGTGAAATTACATAATGTCAGTCAACTCCTATTTTCTAAGAGAGATTTTAGAGTACTTTTTGGTAAAAAGAATTCTTTTTTGAAAAATTTTTTGAAGGGAAGAGAGGATGATGGAACTTGCATTTATTCAGAACTTAAAATGCAGCCGCATAATGGGCAGTGTGCTTATTTATGCTATTTCACTTAATTTGCATCAACAGTAGTCTTTAAAAGCATATCAACACTTTATTTCAGAAATATGAATTTCCTTATTCTTTTATCCATGTTGCAGGCTTGAGCCCCAGTGTATTTGCTTACTATGCTGCTTCTTTCCTGCAAAGCAGTTTTCCATCTTGAAAATACATTAAAAATTTTTTAATATGTCATTTCAGGTATCCTTGGCATTCAGGGATGTGTCCATAGACTTCTCCCAAGAGGAGTGGGAGTGCCTGGACCCTGCACAGAGGGACTTGTACAAGGATGTGATGTTCGAGAACTACAGCAACCTGGTCTCACTGGGTAAGGTATCTGCCGAAATAGTTTACAATCTGTTTTCTGGAGTATCCACTTTCTCCACTGTCAAATTTTAGAACTCTGTTTTAAGAGGCCAACTGACTCCCCCTATTTCTAAAGACATGGTTTGAGCAGTGTTGGGGTGGAAATGGGCACCTGTGTTAAGCAACTTCGTCTTTCCATCCCTCAGTGACATTCACTCTTCCCTCTGACTCTTCCTGTTTTTGCTTGCTTTTCTAAATGATTTCCAGGTTTGATTTGTGTGACATTTTCAGAGAGACCAGATTTCATATAACGCGTAAACTCAGAATTCCTATAGTTGCTCTGTGTTAATATCTGGCCCTCCTACAAGACAACAGCTAGTCTCAGAATTCTCGTTGTTTTTTGTTTTTTGTCTTTTAACTATCAAAAGAAACTTCATGGATTATACAATGGTGGATTGAGTTAACAATAGTCATGTAAAATTCAAGCCAACACACCCCATCCTAGAGGAGACATACTCCCCTTAACCTGCTGTGTGGTTGAAAGTTAAAGGCTGTGAATTTACATTTTCTGTTGAAGGAATATCTGAGGAAGAACCTGGAAATGTTTTAGGAAACTTCGTATATTTCTCCTAGGAAAATAATAACAACAACAAAATAATACTATATACTAGGCATGTTTTTATGCCTTTGCATATATTAATTCATTTAATTCTCACAACAGCCTATGAAGTCGGTAATATTAGCCCCATTTTGCATTTGATCAAAGTGAACATACGGAGGGTAAGTAACTTTCAAGGTCACACAGCTGGTAGGTGGCAGAAGATTTGAACCCAGGCCACAGGGTTCCAGAGGTTATGCTCACAACCCCTCTCTATACTGCCTTTAGCAGCAAAGCAGACCTTTTCCCTCTCTTTCCTTGTCTCTTTAGTCCTGTAACTGTGAGCCCATGTTAACATGAATGTTCTTAGATGGCCTTTTTCTTCTTTGCTGTGCTATCAAGTACCATTTTCACCTGCAGTTTGCTACAAATGTAACCAAGTCTGAATTGTCAATTCAAGGTTATGGTTGTTTGGGGTTTGTTTTTATTTTTTTCTACAACATGTGTTATTTCTTTTCTCATGAGCAGGATATAGCATTCCTAAGCCAGATGTGATTACTTTATTGGAGCAAGAGAAAGAGCCCTGGATAGTAATGAAGGAAGGGACAAGGAGTTGGTACACAGGTGAGTGACAGCAAATCAGGCAGGAGGGTGCTATCACAAGTTATGACCCATGGGGTCAGGGAGGAGGCACAGCACTGAGCTGTTTGGACAGCACCCTTCAAAGGCCCAAGGGCTGCTGAGAAAGGACTGATACCTGGGAAGCATTCAGATTCTCTCAACATGAGCTACCAAAGGAACTTTAGCCAGTTTGCTAAACTTCTTGTTTCTTTTCTCATATTTCTCTCCCTTTTCAAAGTGGGGCTGCTTTCTTTCTTCCCCATTGATGATCATTTTACCTGTGTTTCAGGTCTCCTTTTACATTTAGATTTATATTCATTTCTCCATTGTCCAACTTTTATTCAACAAATATTTCCCATTTACCTAACCTAAGCCAGGCACTGTGCTAGAGTCTAGGCACTACTGATAGACACTCCTATTGTCATGGAGATATTGATATTCTAGTAAGGGAAACATATTGTAAATAAGTAAGCAGATAATAATCAGGTTTTGATATGTGTTGTGAAGAAAGTGAAGTAGGGTAAGGAGATAGAGTGTTAGGGAGTTAGTAGGTCTAATTTAGAGAAGATCAGGAAAGACCATTTTAAGGTGATGATCTTTGAACTAGAGACATAAAATAAGGTCTCAGGCCATGTGAATATTGAGGAAGAGCATTACAAGCAGAAAAAGCTGCAAATGCAAAGGTTCTAAGATGAAGCACCATCTGTGTTTATTCCCAAAGCAGATTATGCCAGCTGATGTGAACATTCTTGTACAATTGTTTTGTGTTCAAATGTTTTCATTTTTCTTGGGAATATATGGAAGCGGAATTTTTGGGTTATAGGACAAGAGTATTTTCTTAATCATATATAACGTAGAATTTCTGTAATACAAAATGCACTCATTTTAAGTGTCAATTTTTATAACATTTTAAAACAATTTCATTGACATATAATTGGCATACAATAAATTGCACACATTTAAAGTATAAAATTTGCTAAGTCACCATGTACATTGTGAAACCATTACACAATCAAAATAATAAACGTATCCATCACCTCAGAAAGAAATCCCTCCCTCATGTCCTTCTCTACCCACTGCCCAGGTAAGCACTGATCATCTGTCTGTCACTATAACTTAGTTTTCATTTTCTAGAGTTTTGTATAATGGAATTACATGGTAATTTTTTTTCTTTTTTAAAAATATTTTCAATTTAGCTTCATTCACTCAGCAAAATTATTTTGAGATTTATCCATGTTGCTCTATGTATTAGTACTTCATTTCATTGTTGAGTAGTATTCCACTGTATGGATGTACCACAATTTACTTATCCATTTACCTATAGGGATGGACATTGAGTTATTTCCAGTGTTTGGCTATTAGAGATAAAACTACTGGAAACATTCATGTAAAATTCTTTGTACAGACATATGCTTTCATTTATCTTGGGTAAATATCTGGGGTAGAATGGGTAGATCATTTAAAAGATATATGTTTATTTTTTTAAGACACTGCCACACTGTTTTTGAAAGTGGGTATATCAGCCAGGAGTAGTGGCTCATGCCTGTAATCCCAGCACATTGGGAGGCTGAGGCAGGTAGATCACTTGAGGTCAGGAGTTCAAGACCAGCGTGGCCAACATGGTGGAACTTCATCTTTATTAAAAATATAAAAATTAGCCAGACATATAATGGCAGGTATCTGTAATCCCAGCTTCTTGGGAGGCTGAGGCAGGAGAATCACTTGAACCCTGGATGCAGAAGTTGCAGTGAGCTAAGATTGTGCCACTGCATTCCAGCAGCCTGGGTGACAGAGCAAGACTCTGTCTGAAAAAAAAAAAAAAAAAAAGAAAGAAAGAAAGAAAAGGAAAGAAAGAAAGTGGTTGTATCCTTTTACTTTCGAAGCAGAAGTTTATGAAATTCCAGTTCTTCCACATTCTTGTCATCACAATAGGTGAGTAGTGGTATCACATTGTGGTTTTAATTTTCATTTTCCTAATGCCTAGTCATCCTGAGCAACTTTTTATTCTTATCATCCATATATCTTCTTTGCTAAAGTGTCTGTTAGTCTTCTGCCTGTTTTCTTTTTTCATTTTTTTTTTTTTTTTGAGACAGAGTCTTGCTCTGTTGCCCAGGCTGGAGTGCAGTGATGCAACCTCGGCTCACTGTAACCTCAGCCTCCTGAGTACAAGCGATTCTCTTGCCTTAGCCTCCTGAGTAGCTGGGACCACAGGCATATGCCAGCATGCCTGGCTAATTTTTGTATTTTTGATAGAGACGGGGTTTCACCACATTGGCCAGGCTAGTGTCAAACTCCTGACCTCAGATCCACCTGCCTCAGCCACCTAAAGTGCTGGGATTACAGGCATGAGCCACTGCACCCAGCCTTCTACCCGTTTTCTAATTGAGTTGTTTGTTTGCTAATTATTAGGTTTTGATAGTCCCTTATGTATTCTGGATGTAAGTCCTTTATCAAATGTATGATTTGTAAATATCTTCTCCCATTATTGGCTTGTATTTTCATTCTCTTAACAGTCTTCTGAATGGCATAAGCTCATAATTTGATTAAGTTCAATGTATTATGTTTTTCTCTTATGGACTGTCCTTTCAGATCATATTTAAGAAATCTTTGCCAAATACAAAAAGTACAAAAATTTTGTTTTCTTCTAGAAATTTTTTTTTTGAGATGGAGTCTCTCTGTGTCACCCAGGCTGGAGAGCAGTGGCGTGATCTCGGCTCACTGCAACCTCCGCCTGCTGGGTTCAAGTGATTCTTCTGCCTCAGCCTCCTGAGTAGCTGGAACTACAGGTGTGTACCACCATACCCAGCTAATTTTTGTATTTTCAGTAGAGACGGGGTTTCACCATATTGGCCAGGCTGGTCTCAAACTCCTGACCTCGTGATCTACGCACCTCGGCTTCCCAAAGTGCTGGGATTAAAGGCATGAGCCACCACGCCCAGCCTTTCTAGAAATTTTAGTTTTAGATCTTTACATTTGTATATCTACTGTACACAAACTTTTCCAGAAACTTTAAGATAAGGGAATACTTCCAAACTCACTCTTCAAGTTTAGCATTACCCTGACACCGAAACCAGACAAAGGCATTATAAGAAAAGGAATCTGTAAGTCAATTATTTTTTACAAGCACAAATGCAAAAATTCTAGACAAAGTTTTAGCCATTTGAATCTAACAATTTATGAAAAGAATAGCAGTTACTGGCCAATTTTGGCATTCCTTGGCTTGCAGATGCATCACTTTAGTCTCTGCTTCCATCATCATGGCACCCTCTCTTGATCTCCTCCCTATGCCTCGCTCTTATAAGTACACCTGTTATTGGACTTAGGGCCTACCCTTTTTCCAAATTAGGTCCCATTCACAGGCACTGGGAGTTAGGATCATGTCTTTTCTGGGGGCCACAATTCAACTTACTACATCAGAGAATAAAGGCTTTTATTTTTCTTCTTTCTGAAGCTTGTGTTCTTCTCCTTGCCTTACTCTATTAGCCAGGACCTGCAGTGTACTTATTGACTAACAGTGAGTTTGAGCATCTGTGAATGAGCAATGATAAAACACAACTGATGTTCACCAAATAAAATATCTCAGTACTTGAGTTGGAATAGAGACAAAGAAAAGGAACAGTGGCCACACACAGGGCAACTTTAAACAGTTTTGGAGATACTTAATGCTCAAGGTAACAATAGATAATGGGAAAGTGATGAAATACAAAAATGACTTTTCCATTTATACTTTTGACTGAGCAATCTTGGATGTACCTTTTTTCCCTTTTATAAGGGAAGTGATCTAGGAAAGGGCCTATTTAATTGCTATACTAGGATGAGATTGGAATCAGGGAGGTATATTCATAACTATGTTGTATTTTGGGGAAATTAAGTTGTACCTAGCTGCCTTCTCAATGACTTGTTTGTAATATTTACAGAGGTGATTTGCAGAGGTCTTACAAATAAGAAAGGGCTTTTTATCAATGGTAATATGTTTGGATTTTATTCTAGGGGGAATAAGAAACTTTAAAGGGAAAATAATTGGGTACAGATTTTTAAAAAGATCTGCATCAAAATCATTTGATGAGAAAGATTTAAAATGCACATATCCAGGACTTGCTCCTATGGATTTTGATTTTGTCTGGTTTGGTGCCTGAAGAACAGTATATGTGAGAAACTCCCCTAAATTCATCCTAAATAGGAGAACCACTGATTTACCCTATTCTCCTATTCACCTATTTTACCCTTCTTAAAAGTCACGTCATTTTCTGAGGTATTTTGCCTTTTAAATTTCATTACAATAATTAGAGTTCTCTAAGCCAGGAACCAGCAAACTATAGCCCATGGGCCACATAGCTCACTGCCTGTTTTTGCATGGCTTTTAAGTTACAACTGGCTTTTACATTTTTAAATGGATGAAAAAATCAAGAAGATTTTGTGTCAGGTAAACATGTTTTGAAATTCAAATTTTAATATTCATAAGTCAAGTGTTGTTATAACACAGCCACACTTACTATCATCTGTGGCTACCTTTGTGCTGTAATAGCAAAGCTAAGTAATTGTGACAGAGACCATATGCCTCCCAAGGCCTAACGCCTTCACTATCTGGTCTTTTACAGAAAAAGTTTATTGACTCCTGCTCTACACCATTTATTTCTAATGTGTGTTATTTCTGTTTATCTTTTATTTCTACTATAAGGTACAACCCCCATCCCTGCCCTAACACAGAAAATAGCATTTGTTTGCTTTTTTGTTTTTTTTTTTTTTTTTGCAGATTTGGAGTACAAGTATATAACCAAGAATTTACTTCCAGAAAAGAATGTTTGCAAAATATATTTATCTCAATTACAGACAGGAGAAAAAAGTAAAAACACCATCCATGAGGACACCATGAGAAATGGTTTGCAGTACAAACATGAATTTGAGAGACAAGAGGGACATCAGATGGAATGCATTAGTCAAATGATAATCCAGAAACAAATATCTCATTCTCTATATCCGAAAATTCATGCTAGAGAGAAACCATATGAATGTAAGGAATGTGGGAAGGCCTTTAGACAGCAGTCATACCTTATTCAACATCTGAGAATTCACACTGGTGAGAGACCCTATAAATGTATGGAATGTGGAAAGGCTTTTTGTCGAGTGGGAGACCTTAGAGTACATCAGACAATCCATGCTGGGGAGAGACCCTATGAATGTAAAGAATGTGGGAAGGCCTTTAGACTTCATTACCACCTTACTGAACATCAGAGAATACATTCTGGTTTGAAACCCTATGAGTGTAAGGAATGTGGAAAGGCCTTTAGTCGGGTTAGAGATCTCAGAGTACATCAGACAATTCATGCTGGGGAGAGACCTTATGAATGTAAAGAATGTGGGAAGGCCTTTAGACTTCGTTATCAGCTAACTGAACATCAAAGAATTCACACTGGTGAGAGGCCTTACGAATGTAAGGTTTGTGGCAAGACCTTTAGGGTACAACGACATATTAGTCAACATCAGAAAATTCATACTGGTGTCAAACCCTATAAATGTAATGAATGTGGTAAGTCCTTTAGTCATGGCTCATACCTTGTTCAACATCAGAAAATTCATACTGGTGATAAACCCTATGAATGTAAAGAATGTGGTAAGTCCTTTAGTTTTCATGCAGAACGTGCTCGACATCATAGAATTCATACTGGTGAGAAACCCTATGAATGTAAAGAATGTGGAAAAGCCTTTCGTCTTCAAACAGAACTTACTCGGCATCATAGAACTCATACTGGTGAAAAACCCTATGAATGTAAGGAATGTGGGAAGGCCTTTATTTGTGGCTATCAACTTACTTTACATCTGAGAACTCACACCGGTGAGATTCCTTTTGAATGTAAGGAATGTGGGAAAACCTTCAGTAGTCGCTATCATCTTACTCAACACTACAGAATTCATACTGGTGAGAAACCCTACATATGTAATGAATGTGGAAAAGCTTTTCGTCTCCAGGCGGAACTTACCCGACATCACAGAATTCATACATGTGAGAAACCCTATAAATGTAAGGAATGTGGGAAGGCTTTTATTCGTAGCAATCAATTTATTTCACACCAGAAAATTCACACCAGCGAGAGCACCTATGTATGTAAAGAATGTGGGAAGATTTTTAGTCGTCACTATAATCTTACTCAACATTATAAAATTCATACTGGTGAGAAACCCTATATATGTAATGAATGTGGGAAAGCCTTTCGATTTCAAACAGAACTTACTCAGCATCACAGAATTCATACTGGTGAAAAACCCTATAAATGTATGGAATGTGGGAAGGCCTTTATTCGTAGCACTCATCTCATGGAACATCACAGAATTCATACTGGCGAGAAACCTTACAAATGTAAGGAATGTGGGAAGACATTTAGTCGTCACTATCATCTTACTCAACATCACAGAGGCCATACTGGTGAGAAGCCCTACATATGTAATGAATGTGGGAATGCTTTTATTTGCAGTTATCGACTTATATTACATCAAAGAATTCACACTGGTGAGCTACCATATGAATGTAAGGAATGTGGAAAGACCTTTAGTCGCCGGTATCATCTTACTCAACATTTTAGACTTCATACTGGTGAGAAACCTTACAGCTGTAAAGAATGTGGGAATGCCTTTCGTCTTCAAGCAGAACTTACTCGACATCAAATAGTTCACACGGGTGAGAAACCCTATAAATGTAAAGAATGTGGGAAGGCCTTCAGTGTTAATTCTGAACTTACTCGACATCACAGAATTCATACTGGTGAAAAACCCTATAAATGTAAAGAATGTGGAAAAGCCTTTATTCGTAGTGATCAACTTACTTTACATCAGAGAAATCATATCAGTGAGGAAGCCCTATGCGTAATGTAAAGAGAATAGCATGGCCTTTAGAAAATGCCCCTTATAACAGCAAAGAATTTATAAGAAATTTTCTGTTTGTTAGGGAACATGTGGGAATCCCTTTTACTTCATGCTCACAATTTATCAGAAATGGTTTAATATGTTGATTTAAAGAGTTGAAAAGCTATAGCATCACTCAGTCCCTGTTATACTTTAGAAGATTTTTACTGATGCACTGCATCCCAAACCATCAAGAACTTTTCCCCTGCAAACTGTTGTTGAACAGTGCTTCTCTAAAATGCAATAATAATGGGCCAGGTGAAGTGGCTCACACCTGTAATCCCAGCACTTTGGAAGGAGAGAAGTTTGAAAATAGCCTGGGCAACATGGTGAGACCCTGCCTCTACAAAAAAAAAATTTTTTTAATTAGCCAGGTGTAGTGGCACACACCTGTAGTCCTTGCTACTCAGGAGGCTGAAGCAGGAGGATCAGTTGAGCCAAGGTGTTTGAGGCTTTAGTGAGCCATGATTGTGCCACTGCACTCCAGCGTGGTGACAGAGTGAGATCCTGTCTCTAAATAAATAAATGTGGGCCAGGCACAGTGGCTCATACCTGTAATCTCAGAACTTTGGGAGGCCCAGGTGGGCAGATCACCTAAGGTCAGGAGTTAAAGACCAGCCTGGACAACATGGTGAAACCCCATCTCTACTAAAATATACAAATTAGCTGAGCGTGGTGGTGGGTACCTATAATTGCAGCTATTCGAGAGGCTGAGGAAGGAGAATTGCTTGAACCTAGGTGGCAGAGGGTGCAGTGAGCCAAATTAAATAAATAAATAAATAAATAAATAAATTGCAATAATATTAGATTGCCAGAAAAATGGAAAGAAAAAAACAGACATACAAAATAAAAGCCCCAGTTTTTTATTACGGTATTTAACCGAGTTAACTCTGTCAGTTTGCTGTGAACATTTCCAAATATTTGCTCTCAATATGTATAACTTTTGCAGAAACCAGAAGCAAACAGTTTGTGGACCAGTGCCAACACATGGACCACACTTTATATAGTATTGTAAAAGAAAATGATTCAGTTAATTTGATGAACATGGGAGAGACTAGCCTTGGCATATCTTTATGATATATATAAATAATATAATTCTTGTAATTCCACCTCTGCCTATATGGTGTTTGGCAAAACATGTCCCTGTGCCTTGGTTTTTAAAATGGTGATAATAGTACCACCTAATTGTATTTTTGTGAAGATGAAATGCTAATAAAAGATTTTAAAAAAGAGTATTTGGCACATAGCATTTGATCAATAAATATTGCTTTATTTTTTTCATTAGTGATACACTTGGTACATTCATGTGAGAGGAAGGCCCTGTGGGTGTAAGGAATTTCTAAAAACCATCCATTACCTCTCACTACTTATTTAGATTGGGATAATTAACTGAGGATAAGATCCAGTAAAATAGACTGAACTTCCATTTCTAAAATCAGAACTCATCTCTGAAAATTAATGTGAGAAAGAAATCTCTAGATTTGATGGGTGTGAAGATTATGAGAGTAAAGGTTTTGAAGACTCAGGGATAGCTGTAATGCTTTTTCTTTTTATAACCCAAAAAGCAAGTATGTTAGTCTGCTTTTTCTGCCCACAGTTAATGATAAATTAGAAACTAACAACCACTATCCATTTGGAAAAATTAAAAGAATAATGAACACTGGTATTTTCTATCTAGATTCAGCAATTGTTAATATGCTGTCATATTTGGTTTGCTTCTACATAATATTTACATATTTTTGCTATAGTATTTGAGTATAAATTGTAGATACTATTACACATAATATCTAACAGTAAAGGCTGCCTCCAACTTAATTGCTATATAACAATTGTCCAACCTGTCTGTGGCCCAGAGCAGCTTGGAATGCAGTCCAACACAAATTTGTAAGCTTTCTGAAAACATGGAGATTTTTTTGCAATTTTTTTTTTCTTAGCTCATCAGCCATTGCTAGTGTGTTTTATGTGTGGCCCAAGACAATTCTTCCATTTTAGCCCAGGGAAGCCAAAAGATTTTATGTTTTTCTCCTTAAATTTATTGATGTGTTGATTTGTACTTATGACTTTCTTAAATTTTAAACATTTCTTATGATACACTGTGATTTTTATCATACTGCTAGTCCATTTGGTGGTATTTTAATTAGAACTTTTACATCTATAGTCATATGAGGCAGTATTTTTTTTAAAAAAATCTATTTTATTGCATTTTAGGTTTTGGGGTACATGTGGAAAACATGCAAGATTTTTGCATAGGTACATACATGGCAGTGTGGTTTGCTGCCTTTCTCCCCATCACCTATATCTGGGATTTCTCCCCAACTCCCCTCCCCCCATCCCTCCCCTAGTTCCTCCTGACAGACCCCAGTGTGTGATGGTCCCCTCTCTGTGTCCATGTGTTCTGATTGTTCAGCACCCACCTATGAGTGAGAACATGGTGTTTGATTTTCTGTTCTTTCTTGTGTCAGTTTGCTGAGAATGATGGTTTCCAGGTTCATCCATGTCCCTACAAAGGACAGGAACTCATCGTTTTTTATGGCTGCATAGTATTCCATGGTGTATATGTGCCACATTTTCCCTGTCCAGTCTATCTTCGATGGGCATTTGGGTTGGTTCCAAGTCTTTGCTATTGTAAACAGTGCTGCAATGAACATTTGTGTGCATGTGTCCTTATAATAGAACGATATATAATCCTTTGGATATGTACCCAGTACTGGGATTGCAGGGTCAAATGGAATTTCTATTTCTAGATCCTTGAGGAATCACCACACTGTCTTCCACAATGGATGAACTAATTTACACTCCCACCAACAGTGTAAAAGTGTTCCTATTTCTCCACATCCTCTCCAGCGTCTGTTGTCTCCCGATTTTTAAATGATTGCCATTCTAACTGGCATGAGATGGTATCTCAATGTAGTTTTGATTTGCATTTCTCGAATGACCAGTGATGATGAGCATTTTTTCATATGTTGGTCTCATATATGTCTTTTTTTTTTTTTTTTTTTTTTGAGGCGGAGTTTCACTCTTGTTACCCAGGCTGGAGTGCAATGGCACAATCTTGGCTCACCGCAACCTCTGCCTCCTGAACCCAGGAGGCAAGCAATTCTCTTGCCTCAGCCTCCCGAGTAGCTGGGACTACAGGCGTGCACCACCATGCCCAGCTAATTTTTGTATTTTTAGTAAAGACGGGGTTTCACCATGTTGACCAGGATAGTCTTGATCTCTTGACCTTGTGATCCACCTGCCTCGGCCTCCGAAAGTGCTGAGATTATAGGTATGAGCCACCATGCCCAGCCATATATCTTCTTTTGTAAAGTGTCTCTTCATATCTTTCACCCACTTTTGAATGAGCTTTTTTTTTTTTCTTGTAAATCTGTTTTAGTTCTTTGTAGATTCTGAATATTAGCCCTTTGTCAGATGGGTAGACTGCAAAATTTTTTTCCCATTCTGTTGATTGACAATTCACTCTAATAACAGTTTCTTTTGCTGTGCAGAAGCTGTGGAGTTTGATTAGGTCCCATTTGTCTATTTTGGCTTTTGTTGCCAATGCTTTTGGTGTTTTAGTCATAAAGTCCTTGCCTATGCCTATGTCCTGAATGGTTTTGCCTAGATTTTCTTCTAGGATTTTTATGGTGTTAGGTCTTATGTTTAAGTCTTTAATCCATCTAGAGTTAATTTTAGTGTAAGGTGTCAAGAAGGGGTCCAGTTTCTGCACATGGCTAGCCAGTTTTCCCAACACCATTTATTAAACAGGGAATCCTTTTCCCATTGCTTGCTTTTGTCCAGTTTGTCAAAGATCAGATGATTGTAGATGTGTGTCTGCTTTCTGCACATGGCTAGCCAGTTTTCCCAACACCATTTATTAAACAGGGAATCCTTTCCCCATTGCTTGCTTTTGTCCAGTTTGTCAAAGATCAGATGGTTGTAGATCTGTGGCGTTGCCTCCGAGGCTTCTGTTCTATTCCATTGGGCTATATCTCTGTTTGGTACCAGTACCATGCTGTTTTGATTACTGTAGCCTTGTAGTATAGTTTGAAGTTAGGTAGTGTGATGCCTCCAGCTTTGTCCTTTTTGCTTAGAATTGGCTTGGCTATGCAGGCTCTCTTTTGGTTCCATATGAAGTTTAAGGTGTTTTTTTCCAGTTCTGTGAAGGAGGTCATTGGTAGCCTGATGGGGATAGTGTTGAATCTGTAAATTACTTTGGGCAGTAAGGCCATTTTCACGATATTAATTCTTCCTAACTATGAGCATGGAATGTTTCTCCATCTGTTTGTGTCCTCTGTTATTTCGTTGAGCAGTGGTTTGTAGTTCTCCTTGAAGAGGTCCTTTACATTCTTTATTAGTTGTATTCCTAGGTATTTTATTCTCTTCATAGCAATTGTGAATGGCAGTTCGTTCTTGATTTTGCTCTCTTTAAGTCTGTTATTGGTGTATAGGAATGCTTGTGATTAGCGCACATTGATTTTGTATCCTGAGACTTTGACTTTGCTGAAGTTGCTTATCAGTTTCAGGAGATTTTGGGCTGAGATGATTGGGTCTTCTAAATATACAATCATGTTGCCTGCAAATAGAGACAATTTGACTTCCTCCTTTCCTAATTGAATACCCTTTATTTCTTTTTCTTGCCTGATTGCTCTGGCTAGAACTTCCAATACTATATTGAATAGCAGTGGTGAGAAAGGGCATCCTCGTCTAGTGCCAGATTTCAAAGGGTGCTTCCAGTTTTTGCCCATTCAGTATGATATTGGCTGTGGGTTTGTGTGTAAATAGCTTTTATTATTTTGAGATACGTTCCGTCAATACCTAATTTATTGAGAGTTTTTAGCATAAAGGCTGTTGAATTTTGTCAAAGGCCTTCTCTGCATCTATTGAGATAATCATGTGGTTTTTGTCTTTGGTTCTCTTTATGTGGTGAATTACGTTTATAGATTTGTGTATGTTGAACCAGCCTTGCATCCCCGGGATGAAGCCTACTTGATCATGGTGGATAAGCTTTTTGATGTGCTGTTGCAATCAGTGTTATAGTTTCTTTTTCTTTAAAGATTTTAGAGTTGTAATGATCTGTTCTTTAATAACTAGAAACAACTTATCTTTC
>CAUYLG010043663.1:0-20725 GCA_963573385.1 Cacajao melanocephalus
ATTGTGGAAAACAGTGTGGCGATTCCTCAAGGACCTAGAAGTAGAAATTCCATTTGACCCAGCAATCCCATTACTGGGTATATATCCAAAGGATTATAAGTCATTCTATTATAAAGACACATGCACATGTATGTTCATTGCGGCATTATTTACAATAGCAAAGACCTGGAACCAACCCAAATACTCATCAATGATAGACTGGATAGGGAAATCGTGGCACATATACACCATGGAATACTATGCAGCCATAAAAAACAATGCGTTTGTGTCCTTTGTAGGGACATGGATGACCCTGGAAACCATCATTCTCAGCAAAGTGACACAGGAACAGAAAATGAAACACCACATGTTCTCACTCATAGGCAGGGTCCAGGCGAACACATGGACACAGGGTTCTGTCACACAGTGGGGTCTGTCGGGGGGACATAGGGGAGGGACAGCGGGGGTAGGGAGGTTGGGGAGGGATATCATGGGGAGAAATGCCAGATATACGTGATGGGGATGGAGGCAGTAAACCACATTGCCATGTATGTACCTGTGCAACAATCCTGCATGTTCTTCACATGTACCCCAGAACCTAAAGTGCAATAAAAAATATATAAAGAAATCTTCCAGCTCTACAAATATTCTGTGAATCTGAATATAGTATTTGTGACTAGAGTAAAATTGATTTTATCTTTTAATGTACCAAACAATGTCATACCATTAAGAATATTTATTTTGCTTGCCAGCTGTATAGAAAAGTGGTGTCCCCAGCCAGTAGCACTTAAGTACATGTACAAATTTTATGTTTGTATATGCTTCAGAACCCACATATTTACAGTGTTTCATTGTTCAGTTTGTTGCTATTATCGTAAGTACACATGATACAACTTTTATACCACTAATATATGTATTTTATGCTATCTAAAAAAATGTTTTTTTTCCTGCTCAAAGATAAACAGTATGATCACAGATGAATTGACATTTACACATAGGCTATCTCATGTAGATTTTTTTATGGTAGATTTTTGCTTCTATTTGTATTCACTGCAGTAATGGATCTGTATTAATCTGAGGTTTCTCTTTGTGTTTTGATTTTTAGAACCGAACAATATTTTGGGAGTCCAAGTGACATGGCTTCTACTGCAGAACACATCAGAGACAGGATGAAACTAGTTAGTCTCAAAAGGCAGCAGCTGAGACATCCTGAAATGGTGACCACAGAGAGCTAATAGACACCAGCTACCTACAGATTTGCAGTTCGTAATCCTGCATGTTGTCAACATAATATATAGCATTAGCCACAACACATTAAGATGCATTTCACAGCCAGAATAAGCCTCGTTTCTTTTCATGACATTTCTCTCTACATGTTAACACCTTGCTACTACTAAGGCATAATTATTTAACAAGCTTGAAGCTATAAACTCCAAGTATCTTAAAAGAAGGAACTATAAATATTGCACTGAAAACTTGCTTTAAAGCTTTATCTGACCTGTCAGTTTGTAGATGAACAACTGATAATAAGCTTTGAATGGTGCTAATAAGAGTAGGAGTTATCTATATTTAAAAAAAAAAAGGGTTGCCCTTCCTCCACAGGTGATTTAGTAAATTTAGACAGTAGTTAAACTCTTATTAGGAAACTGTGGTGTCCTCAAAATTTTACTTTGTAATTCTTCAGAATTGATTATTTTTATTGTGTCAATATGGAGAAAACCTTTCAGATCTTTGATATATCATAGTCATTAAAAGACCTTTTCTTATTTGTATTGATAATGTATTAAAAGTTGTTTGTGCTTAATAAAAGACTTCTTTAAACATCTTATTTAATTTAGTAGTTACATCCTATTTCCAAACATGAGTGCCTTATTTAAAAGGGCATTCTTAGGACTGTGAGGATGGTTTAATATTTGTTTTTTCATGGTGGTTGCATGTATTTTAGACAGGAAATTCATATGTAAGCATGTATATATAATAAGCATGTTTTATCATGAAAAATTATTGTGAAGAACAATTTAGATCTTTAAGAACTTATTAATAATGGAATACTATTTCTAATTTTTCTCTTCAACTTGAAAAATATTCTCGAAATTATTAACTACCCTGAAGATACTTTGTCTTTAGGGGAGGAGGGCTGAGGAAGAAGGCATACATAATTACTTCAGTGTAATCCTTTATATCAAAGTAATCTTTCTGGAACTAAAATAGCAATTGTTAATAAAATTTAGGTTCTCATTATAGTCTAAAAAGCAAAATAAATTCTGAAGTAGTCCAATAACAGAGCTGTATGACTCCTTTAGAAATAAAATTTATAATGAAATGCTAGTGCTTTTAAGTTCGTATTAAGTTTAAATGGTAAAATGCAAATATTTAAATTTTGTGTATTTTTATTTCAGAAAATGCTTTTTAGAAGATTAAAAATTATTTTTAGGCTTGTAGTCATTACAAAAGTATAAACGAGTTGTATACTGGTTCCTTTTGTGGTCTACAAACATGTTGAAGTAACCTTCAATGCAAAAAAACACCTCCCTCTTAACCTGTTAGTTTTTCCAGCCTTCTTCACTGATAGACTTCTTGGAGAATCCACATCCAGTGCCCCTACATCTTCACCACTCACTACACAGCACCTTGCAGTCTGGTTTTACACAGCACTCTGATGAAGCTGTTCTTTTGAAGGTCAACAATGGGCTCCCAGTTACCAAACTGAATGGTTTTTTTCTCTGTCTGAATCCTTTACCCTTTTCTCTCTGCAACATTTACACCATTGAGCAACCTTCCTAGACAGTGTCTCCTTCCTTGAAGATGCTATCCTCTGAAATAACTGTGAGTGCAGTTGCATAACCCTTATTTAAGATGTGCATGCTGAACATGTGCTCTCTCAGATCCTGTCCTCAGAATGCTTTTGGCTCTTCTCTAGGTATCTCATCCTTCTGATTATTTTATACCAATGTTCTGGATTACATATCTGGTCCACAAATGTAGACTTGTACTTCTTTTTAATTGCCTACTTGACATTTCAACCTGGATTAAAGATTTACCATATTTGTCACCTTTCCCTACCAAAACAGTTTACATTAATGGTGCAGCCTTTTTTCTAGTCAAATGTGCCAGGAAATCTAGGGCAAAGTTCAACTGCTCCCTCTTGTCTTATGTGGCTGCTGCTTCCGAGAACATCCAGGAAGCTCTTTCTATACCTAATAATCCTCTCAGTCCTTTGCGGCTTTACTGCTATAAATATGAACTTGTGATTATTCATTTCAGTCTTCACGATGGTGCTAGTCACATTCTACAGTTTATGTCTGTACCCACTAAGCTCTTTTGAGGGAAGGAATTTTGTCTTCTCCTATTCCCAGTCTTGCTCATGCATAACAGATGCCCAGTCCTAAATATGAATGCTGTATTATAGGCATTAGTAATAATCCCTGTTATATTGCAGTCTGAAGTATGTTTTAAACATACTTATTTTTTAAAGTTAGAACTGACTTACAAGTGAATCTATTCACAAGGAAGTCATTTGGTATTTTAGATACTTAGACACTAACTACTCTAGATATTTAGTTATACTCAGTAACTAAATATCAATACTCAATATCTGTTTCTTCTACTGAATTTCAGAGTAGTTAGAATATTTTTATTAAAACTTTGCTAGAAAGGAACTGGTTTGTTAGTAATTCTACCATCAACTCATGGAGTAATAATTGCCAAACAAGTTAATTTTTATATACCTTAAGCTATCCTGCCTACAAAAAGAGTAAAATAAGGCAGGATCCATAAATATTATTTGTGAATTGAGTGTTTCACGTGAGGCCAAATAGGATTTTAACATAATGAATATCGTTGCTTTTCATCTGTACATTTGCTGCTACTTTCATATGTGTATCTGTACGTATACAGAGTTAAGAATGAAAATCTAGTAATGCTCTAATGTGACTTTTTTCCATAGGTAGTTCACTTAAAGTGAACATGTGAAAGAAGTGACTGCAGTATGTTTGAAATCACAAGCTGTTTCTCTGTCATAAATTAACATTGGCCTGCAAATAAAACTTTGAAAGAACCACTCTTTCTAATTGGCTTACGTCACAACCTCCCACATTCCTTTAGCCCATCTCAGGGAATTATTCAAGTGTTGGCAGGGCTAGTTTTATTTTGTTTGTTTTTTTGGTTGTTGTTGTTTGTTTTTTTGGTTTGAGGAATTTGTTTTTGTTACTTTTCTTTTGCCTTCTTGTTTGCTCCTTTGTAAGTTTATATATAATGGCACTTTTGGCATCTGTTTTTCACACATACCTAACTCAGCAGAGTTATGATGCAAAATGATAACTTCATTTTAGGTCAAATTGGCTTTGTTCCCAGTCCTCATTGTTGGTGACTTTTTAGAGTGACTCACTGGTGATGGTGAAACTGCTCAGCCTGCCAGCTGGGATATTGATGGCAGGTCTAGGCTTCATTGCTAGGTAGGATATTGGATACTTCTCACTTTATAGAAATTTACATTGGCTATTGCTCTCAGTGTTAGCTAGTCTTAACGTGTGTGTTATTTCATTATTTATTAGTTGACATATGGAGTGGTATTATTATTAGTATCATACTCCTTAGTATGAGCATGACAGTTAAGTTACCTTACTGATAGTGATGAGTAAACCGTATTCTCTGATCTAAACACATTATTACCAATGGTGTGATTATGAAGTTAGCTGAATCTATCTCACTATGTGGTCTACATTCAAAGAAATAATTTAGAATTCTCTATTACATTGTAAAGTACTTGCCAATAGAGATTGGGCATTATTATATATTCCTCCCTTTCTCACATCCTACCCAAAGTACACAAGGCCATAGTAAAATACTGTTACTACTAAAAACTAAACATACTGTGGCTACTAATGTCCTTTACATCTTCAGCCGATAGGGAATGGTACAGGCAGAAACAAACACCAGTAAGTATATTATCATCAGTAGTGAGATCTGTATGATTAGGATATCTTTGCTTAAGCCCTTAAAGGAAATGTTCTCTAGCATTAAAAACATGGCTGAACATAGCTTAACAGTTAACCTAATTAGTAGACTTACTGTTAACTTTCAATCCTAAAAATGAAAAGCTTCAGTTGGGAGTGGAAAATACACTCTGCTGGTATATAGAGCAACCTGATGAGGTAAAATGAAGTCAAAACTTAACATTTGACATTATTTGACTTCCATACATGCTACTGAAAAGTCTAGGTTTAGCTAAGAAGCATAAATAATGGCAAGACTTGTAGAGAAAAGAACATAGAAAACAAGAACTGTAATGAATATAATGGAAAGTGTTTGGAGCTTAAATACTTGGCTTCAAAAATCTGGCTTTGCCATTTACTATGATCTTAGTTAAAAAGAAATCTGAATTTATCTGGGGCTGTAAAATAGTGAAATCATACCAATTTCAAGAATAAAATATGATGATATAAATAAGTATTGAAACTAAAATAAGAAACAGAATGGAAGGTATCATTGCTATAAAACTATTTTTTCAGATAGAAAATAGAGTATACTTTATTCTTTCTGTTGTCCCACATGACAAGCACGGGATGCTGAGGAAATGGCACATTGCTTATGTTCACCCCACCTTAGCTCCACCACCCCTTCACCCTCACCTCCAGTTTACTGGTGTATCAGAATGTATGTTCAGAATTACACACTGAAGATACAAAAGATATAGTTGGTAGGCTTATCAGTAAATAAAAAGGCTTTGAAATCTGATAAATTAGCTGTTTTTATGGGACGATAATAGATCAACAAGATGGAAGACAAGTGATGAGTATCATCTGTTTTGAGATTGATAGGGTGTGACGTAACCCCATTAATAGACACAAGTAAAAGGAAGTCATACTAGGAGTATTAGTGAGTGAGCACCAACCAGTAGAAACAAGAGCATAAATCTGTTATTTTTAAAGTATCCTAATATTGAGATAAAAAGAACAAAGCATGACAAGACCACAATTAGTGCTGTTATGGTTAGAGAGGAGTCTCTAGGTAAACTCAGGCAGTGATGATAAACAAAAAAGGCTGACTGATCCTGTAATAGAGGCATAGAACTAAGGACACTCTGTGAGCTGGCATAAATACAGAGGAATCTTTAAGACTGAAAGAGGTTCATGGCTATGGCACTTAATATGACTCAACATCACTGCAGACTTTTCGAGCAAACATGAAAGCTTGAGAATAAACACTAGTCCCTGTACTTCAGGAAATAGCAGAACCTGTACTAGAACATGAAGAACTTAGAGATCAAAAGACAGCCAGAACTGTGACTAAATAGTTTGAAAGCAGTGGGTACATTTTAAAGATTATTTTTGTTAGAGAACTTCATGAGGCTCTCTATATAATTCCTATATGTAATTTTATAGGAATTCTTAACTGAAAATGGTTACCAACTGCTAGTTATCAGGAGCAGTGGTATTAGGGATTTTAAGTTAGGCATGTAGAAAACTCTGACAAAAGGACTATTGAACTCAAGCCAGTTCCCAGTGAGTCTCCAGGAGGCACCTTAGAAGTCTTTACAAGCTGAATACCAGGTCTTTAGCGTGTCCAAATGCATCTGTCTTTGGGGGAGAAATGAGAGATGATTGAACACCTTTCCACTCAAGACCGTGGCCCATTCACTATGACCAAGCCTCAAATCTTTTCTATTACAGTTTCAGATTCTTTTTTAGTCTGGAAGTTAGGGTAAATAAAAAAAACTATGTTTGATTTTTTCTCTTAGGAATGTTTTCTCATCTTAACTCTATGTTATCTTTATGGTCAAAAATTTGCTCAGAATATATCATCGAAATATATATATTATATTTGTAAAGGTGTGAGAGGATCAAAATATCACTTTGACAATCTTAAACCAGAGTAGGTTTGAGAACTGATTGCTCACATCACACTTAGGAATATTCTTTCAGAAGCCTTTAAGAGAAATTTATTTCTCAATGGGCACTTAGAAGAATTTGATGATTATACTGTCATAAGATCAATAATGAAATTCTCAGTAACGTTTTTTGGTAAACATTGCACCCTATATTTTTACCCAAAATTTTGCTAATGAAAATTTTCAAATATATAAAAAAGTTAAAATAATTTTATAATGTACTCACTAGATGCTAATTAGCATTACCTGTACTTGCTTTGTCACATATTCATTCATCAGTTCATATTTTGGATGCATTTTAAATTGCATATCATTAACTAGAGTTTATTGTTGGCTTAATTTTTTACTTCATATTAGCATACAATGAAGTGCATAGGACTTACGTGTTCACTGAGGCTTGGCAAACACATATATTGCTATGGAAATATGAAACATTATCACCACCCTAAAACTACATAAATAGATTCACACAATATGTATGCTTTTCTACAGGCTTCATTTCTTTAAATTTCTGTTCTTTTTTATTGCTGAGTAGTATTCCACTGTATGACAATATGACAGTTTGCTTATCTAATTTCCTATTGATAGATACCTGGGCTGTTTCCAGGATTGGCAATTATAAATAAAGCTGCTATGATCATTCTTACATAAGTCTATGTGAACATAGGTTTTCATTTCTTTGCAATAAATTCCTTGGATTACAATTGCTGGGTCACAGGGTAGTTTTAAAAGAAACTGCCATACCTTTTTCCAGTGCAGCTTTGTTATGCCCTCTATTTTATATTTTGATGTGCATAACGGTGTAAACTATTTTTATGATCCATATTGAAATATTAGAGGAAGCGAGTTTGGGGTAACAATGGCATTGTTCATGGTGGAGGATGACAATTGGTGTCATTTGAGGAAAGCAAAGGCCTGTCTGCCCCAAACGGCTCCTCAAGGGCTTCCTATGCCTGAAACTTTAGCAATATTTCACTCCTTATGTTACGTTAACTAGAAGAAACAGCACTGGTTTGTTTATGTTACTAACTTTCGCCACCCGTTTTCAGTAGGTAAAGTAAGACTGATCATTGAACAGAAAGGGCTATTTTGTGATGCGGTTGAGGGGGTAGTGGAAAGCATGTATTGCTACTAATTCCCAGGTACAGCAATGTGAAAGAGCCACCTGGGCAGGGAAGTCCCCCACATGGTGGTCAGAAAAGCAGAAAACGGGGTGGGAAGAATTCTACCTCACAGTTTTGCATAGGGGATAGGTATGCTTTTACAGGACATTTTAGCCTTTAAAAATAATATTTTCAATATTGTCTCTTTAGTCAGTATCACCCAGCTGTAGTTCTTTCACACTCTGATGACTTTCTTATCCACTCTGTTTTACCTCTCCCAGCTGTTCTATTACATACAGCAGTCACCTGTATTAGTCTATAAAATTATAATCATATGTATGTTTCTAATGCTCATTTTCAAAAATATTTATGTATGGTTTATTCAATTTTTCCTATTAAAATTTTAAGGGCTGGGAAATTTGGCTTCTACTGTAAATCCTTATAATGTTCCACAGATTGTAAATATGCAATAAAAATGTTAAAAACTATAATGGCAGCAAGTTTGGATATGTATTTCTTTGATGTATTGTCACTTTGGACAATAAATTTGATTTCTATTAATAAAAATTGTTCACAAAATCTAGGGAGGATTAAGTCACACTGGTATCTATAAAATAATCTGATGAATTCTGCATCTTTGAATCAATTTGAATTATTTTTTGCAAAGTTTACATTTCTTCTAACAGTATTATGTAAAATCTTTGATTAAATAAAAAATGTAACTTGTATATTCTGAAATAACCTGGAGTCTTAGAAGAGAGGGGCGTCTCCTTCCTTCTCCTGTGACCCCAGCGCCCCTTCCCACAGGTTTGGCCCAGAAGTTTAGTGCTTCCTCTAGGTCTTGTGTTGTTGTCACAAATAGGTTCTCACCATAATAGATAGTGGTTAAATTTCCTTTGTTCCTACTGAGAAGTCCATTTTTATGGCATAAAAGGTGAACATGTATTTGGGGATGGAGGAAGCCTATTAGAACAAAGCTATGTTTAAAATAACAAAATCGTATTATTCTATAAACAGTAGCAGTTCCAGAATGGCTACCAGGGATTTTTGGATTGCCAGAGTTTGGAAATTGGCAAGCCTTATACCTTGTCCAATGAAGTTAAGTAAATTTGAGTGGCAGTTAAACATACAAGGAAAAAATATATATAAAAGACAACGTACAATTGTTATTAATAGATATTTTTACAAGTTAGGGTATCTACCCCATCTCTAGATTTTCCATTAGATGCTTCATGTATCCACAAACCTGTTTCAAACCATTGAAGTAATCTTACCATTGTGCTTGGTCAAAATAAAATTGGGAGAAAATGTGAATGAGTCAATAGCAGCACTTGACATTCCTGTCTTTTTAATACATTTTATTCTTGTAGTTAGAACATTTTCAGAATAGGAGTATCAGCTCTACTAATTGTCTGCAAATACATAAATATTAATAGCTCCTTCCATGGGAGAGTCCTGTATTGATGGCAGTGTGAGGCTTTCCTAGAATCTTCTGTTAGAACCGGGAACATATTTTCCCATTAAAAAACAATGATTAAAATGCCATTAGTCCTCTTCTTCAACTACATTATGGATTAAGCAAGGTACTGTAAGATGAACTAGAAATCTAGATAGCATTAATAATGCTACTGTATAAGTTAACAACTGACCTACCAATATATTTTTAGAATATATCCCATTCATTAGTAGGAAGCTGCTCTTGTTCTAAGAATATGTTTAGAACTCATAAGACCATAAAGATAGTACTGTTACTTAGGACATGAACATAGATTAAGTTTCAAAGGAGGACTATAGTTGCGTTATAGACATGTAGTTAGAACTAGAATGTGTGTTCTGTACCAGTGGTTATCAAACATGAAGTGCCTATGAATCAACTGAAGATGTCATTAAAATGCAGATTCTGATTCATTAAATCTGGGGTAGGACCTGAGGTTTTGCATTTTCAAAAAGTTTCTAGTTTCTGCTGATGCTGCCAGTCTGCAGACCACACTTCTGACTGCAAGATTCAAGAAAACCTTTTATAAAAACTTTAATATATAAACTTTTCAGGGACAATATCTAATCATCCTACAAATTACCTAATCTCTCTAATTTGAACAGAAGAATACAGAGATGGCATTTTGGGAATTATATACTTATAGGGACTAGAAGAAACAAATATATTTATGAAATTAACAAATTCTGAAAGATTAGCATATCCAATCTGTGGTAAATTTTAGCAAATTCAAAACAGAGTGAAGCCTGAGCTGTCATTTTTCAGTATCTCATGACTGAGGGAAGGTTGTTGTCAACTGGAAATAACTAATTCCTTTATCCTTTATTCTTTGAAATTCTGTTTAAGAGCAATGTGTAGTTATTACTTTTTAAAGTACTCTAGTAAATAGAGAAAAATACAAAAAGTAAAAACTTCCCATAATTTATCATGCTAAGAACATACAGTTAATATTTGATGCATTCCCTTGTATTTAATATACTAGCATTCAACTTTATTTCCTGCTTTTTATAGCTATTATAAAAAATCATTACACTTTTTACAGCTATCAAAAAATTATTTAACTTTTTTTCCAGTTCAAGTCAATAGCTGTGTAATATTCAATAATATATAAATACTATGATTAGGTGAAATATTTTCTTTTTCTTTCTTAATGATACTATAAGCAATGCTGTAATGAATATCTTTGCTGTTAACTTTCTGACAGCATCTCTTCTTTGGATTGATTCCTGAAAGTAGAAATTCTGGATTGGAATATATCCACATTTTGAGGCTTTTAATAGATAGGGCCAAATTGCTTTTTAGAAGGTTAGGTAACAGGGTGCCTGTCTCATGGCACTATTTCCGGCATGAAGTGTTATTCTTTTTAAAGTCTTTACAAATCTTTGAGAAAACTGGTTCATTGTACATTTCTTTAACTACCAGTGAGGCTGAAACAAATTTAGTGATTTATTATTATCCATTGGGTTTCCCTTCTGGTGGCTTGTCTGTTACTATTTTTGCATACTTTTCCTTTGAAGTTAGCATTTTTCCTTATTTGTTTGAAGAGGTTTAAAAAAAAAAATAGGCTAATAATCCATCATACTTGAGCAACTATTTTTCCTAGTTATTTTGTCTTTATGAAGTTTGGTGATGATAGCATGCTCATATTTATAGTGAAATTTATTAACAGACCTTCTTCCTGACTTTTTTTTTTATATCTCCTTAAGGACTAGAAAATCTTTCCTCAGCTTAAATTTTTTCTCCTGTGCAGTTTTTTTGTTTGCTTTTTTACTCTAAATGCCTACATTCAGAAAACATTTTGGTGCCTTGTGTGAGGTGGTGATATAATATGATAGATTTTTCCATATATCAAATGTTCTCAACATAACTTACTGGATAATGTATCCCTCCCATTGATTTCCGATACTTATTTGAAAATATATTGAGTTGAGTTCTTAAGTCTTCTAGGCCTACTTCTGGGCTAGCTATTCTGTTGTTCTGTTGCTCAGTGTGTTTATAATTTTGCCTAGACCACACTGCTTTTAGTATTGCTTTAAAAAAATAAAAAAAATAAAAGTTGTGTTTTGTAGCATTGCAGAGAAACAGCTTTTCCTACTGAAAGAATTTCTTTGGTGGCATAAGTAAGCAAAGAAAAACTCCATGGGTGAATATAGATACCAGTGATTTTATGTGAGTAAAGAAAAAAAAAAGGTTATATGCTTAGAGGTATTTTATTCAAAACAAGAAGGGAAGTGAAGAAGTAGCAGCTGTGGAGCAGAGAGAGCCTGTGCAGAATGCAGAGGAAGGAGTACAACAGCAAGGAGCAAACAGCAAGAGAATAGCACAAAAAGGAAGGGAAGGAAAAAATAGAGAAACAACTGAAGATTTGTGAAAAGAATGGAATAGTAATGATTACAGTATTACATTTACTGAGTATATTTACAAACATGAAGCATATTTACAGTAGTATATTTGAATATAATATGCAAAACAAGCATTGAATAAGGCCTGACCCATGAGATCAGCAAAGACATACTAAACCAGAATGATGTATCAACATCAATAACAGAAGAAACAGACCTAGACAGACTCACACTAACAAAGGTCCTTACCCTAACAAAGCACAACAGATTCTGTTGCAGTTGAATTGATGGTTGAAAGGATTCACAAGTACAAGGCTTACCTGACCTATCCTGAAATCAGTAATACATGTTTACATTTTTAGCTTGGTAAAACGTTTATCACCGTTCCGGTAGTTATTCAAAATCAGATTTACTTTAGACAGCATGACACAGAAAACAGTACACAGGCTTTGGGGTTTCATGATTTAGAGCCAGTGGTTGAGATTTCTGTTTTTGGTGTTAGGTTGGTATCAGGTAAACCATATTAACCTTGTGATTTTGGATAAGTTATTTAACATTTGTAGGTCAATGTGCTCAATAAAATGGCATTAATATAGAAAATATTTCAGTGTTTCTCTAGTAATTAAATGACATTATGTAAAATAAATCTTCAGCAGGGTAGCTGTACATGATCAGTGGCCTATATTGATTTTTTTTTGAGCTTCCTAGACAGCAAGCTCCTGAGGGCAGGGACCCCATTTGTCTTCTTCCCTGCTGTTTTCCTGGTGTTTAAGTCAATGTCTGGCCCATCAAAAGTGCTCAGTAAGTTTTTGTTGAAAAAGAAAATGATCATTTGCATGGCATTTAAAATCTGAGGCAGGTGGAGTGGGTGGAGCAGGATGGTGAAATAGAAGGCTTCACCAATTGTTCCCCCTCAAGTCCCCCCTGCAAGGACATCAATTTAACAACTATCTACACACACACACAAAAAAACACCTTCATAAGAACCAAAAATCAGGTGAGCACTCACAGTAAGTACCTGGTTTTACCTTCATATTGTTAAAAGAGGCAATGAAGAGGTAGAATAAACAGTCTTGAATTACTGATGCCACCTCCTTCCCCCATCCCCTAGAAGTGGCAGCAAGGTGGAGAGAGCCTGTGCTTTCTGTGCCCTGGGAGAGGGAAAGCACAGCCATTGTGAGATATTGAACTCAGTGCTCCTATGTTATAGCAGAAAGCAAAACCAGACCCAACTGAGCTGATGCCCACCCATGGAGAGTGCATTTAAACCAGTCCTAGCCAGAGGGGAATCACAGATCCCAGTGGTTGGAACTTGAGTAGTCTGCAAACCTCATCACTGTAGGCTAAAGGGCTTTGGGGTCCCAAATACACTTGAAAGGCAGTCTAGGCCACAAGGACTGCAACACATAGATGAGCCCTAGGTCTGAACTGGGCCCGGAGCCAATGGACTTGGGGTAGGAGACATTGACATACTGAGATACCAATCAGGGTGACTAAGGGAGTGCTAGCATCACCCCTCCCCTAACCCTAGGCAACTCCAAAAAAAGACCCCTTTCTTCCACTTGAAGAGAGAAGATGGAAGAGTCGGGAGGGCTTTGTATTGCATCTTAGATACCAGCTCAGCCACAGCAGGATAGAGCAGCAGTCAAAGTTGTAAGACCCCTATTCCAGGCCCTAGTTCCGGGACATTCTAGACACATCCTGGCCAGAACGGAACCACTGCCTTGAAGGGAAGGACCCAGTAGTGGCACGGTTTATTACCTGCTAACTGAATAGCCCTTGAGCCCTGAATAACCAGCAGCAATACCCAGGTTCTATGTCAAGGGCCTTAGGTAAGACAGAGACTTACCAGCCACAAATGAGTCTCAGCATATTCCCAGCTGTGGTGTCTACAGGGTGAGACTCCTGCTTTAGAAAAGCAGAAGGAAAAGTAAAGGAGACTTTGTCTTATGTCTTAGGTACCAGCCCAGCCACAGTAGGCTAGAACACCAAGCAGGCTCTTGGGGCCTCCAATTAAGACTCGGGTCTTAGATGGCATTTCTGGACCTGTCCTCTCCAGAGAAGTGTCCCAGGCCAGGCAGCACTCACCACAAGCTGACTGAAGAGCCTTTGGGCCTTAAGGGAATATCAGTGCAATTTGGCAGTACTCCCCATGGGCCTTAGGTGGCAATGGCCACTGGGTGAGGCTCCTCTGCCCTTGGAAAGGGGAGAGAAGAGTGAGAAGGACAGCCTCTTGTAGTTTGAGTGTCAGCTCAGCTATAGTACAATAAAATACCATGTGGACTCGTAAGGTTTTTGACTCTAGACTTTGGCTCCTGGATGGCATCTCTGGACCCACCTGGGAGTCTGGGATAACTCGCCACCCTAAATGAAAGAACACAGGTGTGGCTTGCCTTGGCACCTGCTGACTTTAGAGCCCTAGGGCTTTGAGCAAACATAGGCAGTAGCCAGGGAGTGGTTACAGCATACTTTGCGTAATGCCCAGTGCTATGCTGGCTTTGGGTCTGACCTAGCAGAATTCTAGGGGTGGTGCCCACCAGGGTGCTTGTGTCACTTCAATCCCAGCTTCAGGTGGCTCAGAGCAGAGAGAGACTCCATTTGTTTGGGAGAAAGTCAGGGAAGAGAACACGTGTCTCTGCCTGGTAATCCAGAGAATTCTGGATCTTGGCCAAGACCATCAAGGTGGTACCTCCATGAGTCTGCAAGAACCACAGCACTACTGGGTTTGGGGTCCTCCCTAAGGCACATACAGCTTAGATCATAATGCCCAAGCCTTTCAAAATATCTGGAAAGCCTTCCCAAAAACGATGGGTGCAAACAAGCCCAGACTGAGAAGACTACAAAAAAACTAACTCTTCAATGCGCAGACACAGATGTACATCTACAAGTATCAAGAGGGCCCAGGAAAACATGACCTCACGAGATGAACTAAATAATGCACCGGGGCCAATCCTGGAGAAAGAGATATGTGAACTTTTAGATATTGAAGTCAAAATAGCTATTTTGAAGTCACATAAATTAAAGATAACACAGATAATTCAGAATTCTATCAGATTAATTAACAGAGATGGAAATAATTTAAAAGAATCAAGGAGAAATGCTGGAGCTGGCAAATGCAAATGGCATAGTGAAGAATGCATCATAGTCTTAACAGCAGAATTGATCAAGCAGAAGAAAGAATGAGCGAGTTTGAACACAGGCAATTTGAAAATACACAGAGGAGATAAAATAAAAAATATAAACCAATGAAACATACCTCTAGGTTCTAGAAAATATTTAAAAGGGCAAATCTAAGAGTTACTGATCTTAAAGAAGAGTTAGAATGTTCGTTCAAAGGGATAACAACAGAGAACTTGACAAACCTAGAGAAAGACATCAATATTCAAGTACAAGAAAGATAGAGAACACTAAACAGATTTAACACAAAGAAGACTACCTCAAGGCATTTAATAAACAAACTCCCAAAGACTGAGGATAAAGGATCCTAAAAGCCGCAAGATAAAAGAAACCAATCACATACAATGGAGCTCCAATACATCTGGCAGCAGACTTTTAAATAGCCAGGAGAGAGTGGCATGACATATTTAAAATGCTAAAGGAAAATATCTTTTAACTTAGAATAGTACATCAGGTGAAATTATCTTTCAAACAAGGAGAAATGAAGACTTTCCCAGACAAAAAAAAGAGAGGGATTTTTATCAACACTAAAGCTGTCCTACAAGAAATCCTAAAGGGAGTTTTTTAGTCAGAAAGAAAAGGACAATAAGGAGCAAGAAGAAATCATCTGTAGGTACAAAACTCAGTGATAATAGTAAGTACAAAGAAAAGCAAAGAATATTACATCACTGCAATTGTGGCAAGTAAACTCTTATTAAGTAGAAAGACTAAACAATGAACCAATGAAAAATAATAACTTTTTAAAGATATAGACAGTACAATAAGATATAAATAGAAACAACAAAAAGTTAAAAAGCTAGGGGATTATTAAGGTATACAGTCTTTATTAGTTTTCTTTTTGCTTGCTTGCATGTTTGTTTATGCAAACAGTGTTGTTATCAGCTAATCTCAAACCAAAAATCATACAATGGATACAGAAAAAATAAGAAGCAAGAAACTAAAT
This sequence comes from Cacajao melanocephalus, assembly GCA_963573385.1. Taxonomy (NCBI): domain Eukaryota; kingdom Metazoa; phylum Chordata; class Mammalia; order Primates; family Pitheciidae; genus Cacajao; species Cacajao melanocephalus. The sequence goes on from CAUYLG010043663.1 coordinate 15,929, forward strand.
CATATGAACAGAGAAAATTACCTTCACTAAAAGGAAGACAGGAAGGAAAGAAAGAAAGAAGACAAGACCACAAAACAACCAGAAAACAAACAAAATAGTAGAAGTAAGTTGTAAGTTGTTATTTATCAACAATCACACTGAATATAAATGGACTGAATTCTCCAATAAAAAGACAGAGAGTTTTGGATACAAAGAAAACACATGATTTATTGATTTGTTTTCTATAAGAAACACCTTTCAACATAAAAACACACATACACTGAAGATAAAGTGATGGAAAACGATATTCCATGCTAGTGGAAACCAAAAAAGAGCAGGAGTAGCTATAATTATATCAGACAACATAGATTTCAAAACAAAAACTATAAGAAAAGATAAAGATGGTCACTGTATAATGATAAAGGGGTCAATTCAGCAAGAAGATATAACAATTTTAAATATACATGCCACCCAATACTGGTACACTCAGATATATAATGCAAATATTATTAGAGCTAAAGAGAGACTCCAATACGATAATAGCTGGAGACTTCAACAACCCACTTCCAACATTGGACAGACATTCCAAATAGAAAATCAATAAACATCAGATTTAAAATGCACTATAGACCAAATGGATCTAATAGATACTTATAGAACATTTTTTCTAATGACTATAGAGTACATATTATTTTCCTCAACACATGAATCATTCTCAAGGATAGACCATATGTTAGGTCACATAATAAGCTTTAAAATATTCCCCAAAAATTAAAATAATATCAAACATCTTCTCTGACCACAATGAGATAAAACTACAAATAAATAAGAATAGGAATTTTAGAAACTATACAAATACATGGAAATTAATATGCTCCTGAATGACCAGTGGGTCAAAGAAGAAATTGAAAAGAAAAATTGAAACAAATGATAATGAAAGCACAATATGCCAAAACTTATGGGATACCGCAGAAGCACTTCTAAGAGGGAAGTTTCTAGCTATAAATGTCTACATCTAAAAATAAGAAGTTCAAATGAAAATCCTAAGAATGCATCTTAAAGAACTAAAAAAGCAAGAGCAAACCAAACCCAAAATTAGAAGAAAAGAAATAATAAAGGTCAGAGCAGAAATAAATGAATTTGAAATTAAGAAAATAACAAAAGATGAATGAAACATAAAGTTGATTTTTTGAAAAGTTAAACAAAATTGACAAACCTTTAGCCAGACTAAGAGAAAAAGAGAAGATCCAAATGAATAAAATTACAGATGAAAAAGAAGACATTACAACTGATACTGCAGAAATTCAAAGAATCATTAGTGGCTACTAGGAGCAACTATATGCCAACAAATGGGAAAATTTACAAGAAATGGACAAATTCCTAGACACATACAAACTACCATGATTGAACCATAAGGAAATTCAAAACCTGAACTGACCTCTTACAAGTAATGAGATTGAAGCTGTAATAAAAAGTCTCCCAGTAAAGAAAACTCTGGGTCCTGATGGCTTCATCACTGAATTTTACTGAATGTTTAAAAACTAACTAATACCAATTGGAGGATCCAAGATGGCCGATTAGGAGAAGCTCAGGATTGCAGCCCCCAGTGAAAGTGCAGAGGGTGAGTGGACACCGCATTTCCAGATGGATTTTTACTGCCCACAGACCAGGAAAAATCCAGGTGGAGGAGCCCCACAGGTCGCCAGCACGGGGGGTCTCTGCACAAAATACATGGGTCCGGGCGCTGTTTTAGCTGGTGATTGGAACTTCTGGGAGACAGAATCACCCATTCAACTGATAAAAAGGGGACTGAAACAGGGAGCCAGGCCAGGAGATTCCCAGGCAAAAAAGTGCCACGAATCTATGCGCGGCAGTTTCAGCTGGCGCAGTGGGTCACCACACGGGAAATCAAACACATCCTGGCGCCTTTTCAACAGGCAACTGGAATGCCTGGAAGACAGAGTCACCCATTCAACTGAAAAAAAAGGGGCTGAAACAGGGAGCTAGGCCAAGAGATTCCCCAGAGAAAAAGCACCACAAGTCTCCAGTGGCTATTTCAGCCAGTGAAGCAGGTCTATGCACAAGAAATCACACAAATCTGGGCACTATTTCAACTGGTGACTGGGACACATGGGAGACAAAGTCGCCTGTTCAACTGAAAAAAAAAAGGGGGTCTGAGGCAGGGAGTCAGGTGATCAGGCTCGGCCGGTCCTACCCCCACGAAAACCAGCAATCTGAAATGCTCTGGATTGAGAGTTTCATAGCAAGCACAGCTGAACCCGGGACAGTCTAGCTCTGTGGGGGAGGGGCGTCCGCCATTACAGAGGCAGTCCAACACTACAGAGGTAGTCCACCATTGTTGAGGCAGCCTGTCATTGCCGAGGCAATTTACCATAAAGAGTCTGCCAACACAGAAGTGGGCCACCATTGCTGAGGCAGTTCTAACTATACCCCTATAAATGGGACTGCAGGGAAGTTCACACAGCAGCTGGGCAGAGCCCACAGCAGCTCAGCAAAACGTCTACAGGCAGACTGCAACTAGGCTGCCTCCTCGCTGGGCAGTGTAGCCCCGAAAAAAGGCAGCAGCATGACAGAAACTTATAAAAAAAGCCCTAGCTCCCTGGGACAGAGCACCTGGGTGATAAAAAAAGGCGTTTATGAGTTCTGCTGCAGCAGACTTAAACATACCTGTCCAGCAGCTCTAAATGGAAAAACAGAGCTCACAGCTCAGCACTTGAGCTCCTATAAAGGACAGACTGTCTCCTCAAGCAGCTCCCAGACCTCCGTATATCCAAAGAGTCACCTCATAAAGGAGAGATCAGACTGACATCTGGTAGATATCCTTCTGGGACAAAGATAGCAGAAGAAGCAACTGGCAGCACACCTTACTGTTCTGCAGCCACTGCAGGTGATCCCCAGGCAAATAGGGCCCAGAGTGGACCTCAGTGGTCTTACAGCAGAGGGGCCTGTTAGAAGGAAAACTAAGAAACAGAAAGAAATAACTTCATCATCAACAAAGTGGACGTCCACTCAGAGACCCTATCTGAAAGTCAACAACTACAAAGATGACAGGTAGATAAATCTAAAAAGATGGGAAGAAACCAGCAAAAAAATGATGAAAACACCCAAAGCAGAACACCTCTCCTCCTCCAAGGGATCACAACTCCTCACCAGCAAGGGAACAAGGCTGGATAGAGAATGAGTCTGAAGAATTGACAGAAACATGCTTCAGAAGGTGGGTAATAAGAAATTTCTCTGAGCTAAAAGAACATGTTCTAACCCAATGCAAAGAAACCAAGAACCTTGAAAAAAGGTTTGATGAAATGCTAAAGAGAATAAACAGCTTAGAGAGGAATATAAGTGAATTGATTGAACTGAAAAACACAACATGAGAACTTTGCAAAGCATATACAAGTTTGAACAGCCAAATTGACCAAGCAGAAGAAAGGATATTGGAGGTCGAAGATCAACTCAATGAAATAAAACGAGAAGGCAAGATTAGAGAAAAAAGGGTAAAAAGGAATGAACAAAGTCTCCAAGAAACATGGGATTATGTGAAAAGATCTACATTTGATAGGTGTACCTGAATGTGATGGAGAGAATGAATCCAAGCTGGAAAACACTCATCAGGATATTATCCAGGAAAACTTCCCCAACCTAGCAAGACAGGCCAATATTCAAGTCTAGGAAATACAGAGAATACCACAAAGATATTTCTCAGGAAGAGCAACCTCAAGGCACATAATCATCATATTCACAAGGGTTGAAATGAAGGAGAAAATGCTAAGGGCAGCCAGAGAGAAAGGTCGGGTTACACACAAAGGGAAGCACATCAGACTCACAGCAGATCTCTCAGTGCAAACCCTACAGGCCAGAAGAGAGTGGGGGCCAATATTCAACATCCTTAAAGAAAAGAACTTTCAACCTAGAATTTTATATCCAGCCAAACTAAGCTTCATAAGTGAAGGAAAAATAAAATCCTTTACAGAAAAGCAAGCATTCAGAGGTTTCATCATCACCAGTCCTGCTTTACAAGAGCTCCTGAAAGCAACACTAAACACAGAAAGGAACAACCAGCACCAACCACTCCAAAAACATACCAAATGGTAAAAAGTATCGACACAATGAAGAAACTGTGTCAACTAACGGGCAAAACAGTCAGCTAGCATCAAAATGGCAGGATCAAATTCACACATAACAATATACCTTAAATGTAAATGGGCCAAATGCCCCAATCAAAAGACACAGACTGGCAAATTGGATAAAAAGTCAAAACCCATTGGTGTGCTGCTATATCCAGGAAACCCATCTCACATGCAAGGATACAAAAAGGCTCAAAATAAAGGGATGGATGAAGATTTACCAAGCAATTGGAAAGCAAAAAAAAAGCAGGAGTTGCATTTCTCATCTCTGATAAAATAGACTTTAAACCAACAAAGATCAAAAGAGACAAAGAAGGACATTACATAATGGTAAAAGGATCAATGCAACAAGAAGAGCTAATGATCCTAAATATGTACGACCCAATATAGGAGCACCCAGATATATAAAGCAAGTTCTCAATGACTTACAAAGAGACTTACACTCCCACACAATAACGGTAGAAGATTTTAACACCCCACTGTCAATATTAGACAGATCGACGAGACAGATTAACAAGGATATCCAGGACTTGAACTCAGACCTGGAACAAGCAAACCTAATAGACATTTACAGAACTCTCCACCCCAAAGCCACAGAATATACATTCTTCTCAGCACCACATCACACCTACTCTAAAATTGACCACATAATTGGAAGTAAATCACTCCTCAGCAA